>JAUZNJ010036672.1:0-11762 GCA_034780135.1 Jordanella pulchra
CAGCAGTGATCAAAAAGTGTAAACAGTGCAGTGGATAAGAACAGTGTGCAAGTTGCAATATTTGGTGCAAATTGGCAGCCTAACTCTCAGTTTAAGTTACTAACAGGCTAAGGAGGTAATTCAGCCTTTTTGTTTCAGGTGTGTTAGAGCAGGGATGCATGAACAAGCTACAGGACACTGGCACTAGACCAACATGTCAGATAAAATTGTGGAAATATAAGTAAAATGATTCATGTATTGCAATTAGTAATCAGAAGATTTTTAAGAACTAATTACTAATTCGAACTCTTTAATTTGACAGCCCTAAATATAATGAAAAGCAACCGGTAGCCTTTGAGTCTGATTTAATCTCAATATAAATACAGCTGTTTTATAGACAGGTTTGTGAACATTAGAGAAATGTATAATAGATGCTATAGAGCACAGCAGACAAGCCAGAAATGCATTTCTGCAAAAGCTTTTCCAGAGAAGTGATCAACTCCTTATCAAAACAAGGAGAGTACGATACAGAAACAAACTTACAAGGACTTTCCCATCCACATAAAGTCACAGGGTGGGCATTAATCGGAGAGGAGGCTAAGAGGCTCATGGTAGAGATGCACAGCTCGGGTAAAAACAAAAACAAACCAGTATTATTATTTTGTTGCTGTGGCAGCATCATGATGTGGGGATGCTTTTCTTCTACAGGAACAGGAAACGTGGTTAGAGTTAAAGGTGGATGTAGTTAATAGCTACATAAATGACACTTATGGAAGACAATATGATTAAATGTGCTGTTAAAGACTTAAGATCGGATTAAGTATCAGGTCAACATTGAAACATAGTCACATATTATATTATCCTGTTAAAGTCCTATCATAAATTCTGTTGAAAATAGCTATACTTGATAACTGTTAACAAGTTATTCTCTATATATGCAGAGTTGGCAGATATTTACCTCAGCAGGTGGTTAAATAAATGTATTGAAAGTATGAATTCAAATACATGTTACAATTTTGAGGGATTTTTGTCTTAAAAAACAAACAAACATAAAACCAACTCAGAAAAATACCCTTATTGTGCTCTATCACAAAAAATACTGGTAAAGGAATCTCTTTGATTGTAGATTAACAAAATGTATAAATTGTTTTTTTTAAATCAAATCACAGATCTATAGTAATTAATATTGTGTATAGTTATTAAACCAGACATTTAAGTATGCAGTAACGGGATGCACTAATTCTTATATATCCATCAGCTTACATTCTACAGTACCAATCTACTTCTTCCTGATGTGGTTAACTGGATTATTAAACACAATTTTAATGGCTTTAGAGAAAATTAAACAAGTCATGTAAAAACACTCAACTTGAAATACTGTGGAATGAAAAGAACCACAAATGTCTGGAGTGAAAATATGCGATTAGGTGGCGATCAATTAGCATTCAAACACGCCGGTGAGTTTTCTCTGCTTGAGATATTTCAGCATCAGTGTGGGAAGCTATGTCGAGATCTTTGTGTTTATAAGGTATACAGCTCAAATATATCATGTTTGTAGACCTAATCAGAGGCAGCGGGGGGCTTATTTTATCTAGGCTAGAAGAAGTGTTTATTTACAGAACTACTTACAGAGATATTTGCTGTGGAGTAAGAAGAATTATGGTGTCCAGGTTGGCAAACTGTGCTTTTATGAGTTTGCTTTCTTGTTTCTGAATAAATACTTTTAGGTGTTTAAAAACGTGATAGAATAACTCTTTTTTATTTTCACTCATCTTTAAGATGAAATATTATAATTTTTCTGCATCATGTTTCTTTTTTCACAGATGAGACCATTAGCCTTCTGTGTCCTGCCCCAAAGGTGCCCTTCAAGCTGTCCTGCGGTTGTGCATCTCAGCAGGATGGCGACCCTGTACCATGTCCCAGAGAGCGGAAGCAGATGTTGAGGGTTTCACCCACTTGAAAGCTTTAGAGAGGCAGACCTAAGATGAAAGATGGCCGCTCAGAGGCAGAGCAGGGGGGAGATTGGGGTCTTAATCCTCCCATCTTTTCCAATTCTTCCCTCCCTCTTCCCTCCCAGGGCTTTTTATTGGTATTGCCTCTCTTTGCGTTTCAGCTTAAATTGCACAGGGGGCAAACAAGAGAGGCAGTGGTGGATTCAGAGAGCCCGTCCTAAATCTAAAATGTCTGCAAGCGATGCCACAGCTACTTCTGTAATGCCTTTGATCAGAAGTTGCTGTAGGAAAACTGCTTCCTGTTGAGAAGTTCCTGTTCCTACGATTGCCAAGGCTATCTGACAGATGTAAGAATATCAGTTCTGTTCTGGTGTAACTGGAAATGAGCTGCTTCACTGCGACTTGGTCCCATTCCTCGTCTACCTGCACCCACAACCAACAGATGGTCGACTGAGGGAGGAAGCTCCAGCCAGGGTGACACCACTAGATTTATTTGCGCTTCGGTGGAGGGAAGGGCAGGAGAGTGGCTGGGCTTTTACTATTGTTTGTCAAGAAACACATAAATCCAACAAACATAGGCTGTCAGCAGACCAATAAATATGTATTAGAACTATGTGTGATGAGCCCTACGGAGGTAGGAAGCTCACTGGGGAAGGTCAGACAGAGGGAGAGTGTGTGTGTGTGTGTGTGTGTGTGTGTGCGTGGTTGGGTGGTGGTGGTGGGGGGTGGGGGGGGAGACTCAAGCTTTATCACCCACTGAGGGAATCCACTAATTATCCACACAGGGAGCTGTGCGTGTGTCTGCACGAGTGCTAACGCTGATTGATGAGGATTCGCCCGATTGACACTAGGCATCAACAGGAAGAGGGTTAACTATTTGTGACGTTGTTTTGTCTCATTCTGACATCTAGGTAGTAAATGATTTCTCACTCAATATCCAGATGAATTAAGCTGATAGAGCCAGAAGCAAAACAATCAGAATGCATGTCACATTTGCTTTCATTTTTTTCCTTCTTTTTTTTTTTTTTTTTGTTGGCTAAAAGCACTAGATAGCCTTATCGTTATCTAGCTGTGTTTGACATGCAAGTGCCTGACACCGAAAACTGTGAGCAGATCCATCAAACCGCAGTGTCGCAGGCAGATTGAGGTCACGCTGAATTATGACTACAGCTCTGAGGTAATCACTCATTGGGGTCTCGGCTTAAATGCTGCTGCAGTTACCCTGCAGCCGCCTCTGTGCTGTGGTTTGCTGACCTCGACCACTCTGCCCCCATGCTGGACACCTGTTAAATAGACATTCGGGCCTTGGTTTGGTGCAGATAATTCACTGATGAAAGCTCAGAAGGAAAAGAAAAAGATAAACTTGCCATTCTGGTGAAACGTACATTGCAGTAGTTAGCGAGCCACACACACATACATTCATCCAGAGGCTCAAAAATATGATTAGATCTTGTTCTGACAACAACAATATAGATAACTGCTGATACTAATGAGCTAGCAACATTTCATCAACAGAGAGGGAATAACAGGATGTGGCAGCCACTGTGGGAAGACTCAATCTGTGCTAATGGACAGGGATGCTGCCTGTTAGCATCATAAATTATTGTCCATTTTAATGTGTTACAACTGGTGACCCTGTTGCTGTGAGTTTTATTATTCTGTCTTAATGAGACACCAAACAAGAAAATGCATTCTGTAAAATGACTTGTAGTAGTAGAAATAATACACAAACATTATAATTGCATTTATTATTTTAACTTGAAAGTTTGGATTAGATAAGCTTGATTATATTCTAACATTTAAAAGAGGTGTTAAACTAGAGGTAAAATAGAATTTGGTAAATTTGGTTACAATTAGGATAATGATTAAACAAAGTTCTAGACTGCTCTTACTAACGGGACCATCAGGAGAGCCAAAAACCATGACTAAAAGTATAAACAAACCTGTCTTCAAACACATTGAAACTCACTTTAGATCATCTTCTAACATTTCATTTTTTTTTCCTTATCAAGTTTTTTGGTAAATGATTCTATTTTCGATCTTTACAAACACAAAATAGAATCCTTCCAAAAACAAGCTTTCATGTGCAAACCTCAGGTGAGAGCATCAAAAACTACTCAGTTGTTTTAAAAGTTCCATTTGCAGGATTTTTGTTTTACACTCTTTATTTCAAAGCACGTTCTTCCTTCATATTCACCTTTATCCCTTTTGATGAGAATGACATATAGATGTGGTGAAATTTTGACACCTTCATTCCACATTGTCCAGGTCTATAGAGGGGTCTGGAAGGATCATTTCAAACCTCTATCTGCATAAACCCAACATGCATGGCCTTTAACTATCACAGAGGGCACAGAAACCTGTTTTATATTTCTGTCAGATGCCGGAGCAAAACGCAAGACGGCACGGAGGAGATCGGGCAGGGAAGGAAGTCATGCGCAAAAACCACATAAAACATCCGGTTAAGTTTCAAAATAATAATAATTATAAATATTTCTCTGTGGTAACTTGCCCTTACTTCAAGAGTCTCCATGATGGTACTTCAAAAAGCCTCAGAATGCCCTGTTTTTATTTTCAACCTTTATAATACTGTACACTCTTTATTGATTTATTTATTTTATATAATTGCTTACATTTGCACATTTATCTAGTTTATTTAATATTTATACTTTTTATTTATAGCTAGTTTTACTTTTTATGCTTTGACATTGGCCTGTTCTGGAACCATGTTAACTAATTTATTTATTAATTTTATTTTTTTCATTTCTATCACTTCAGTATTTGACTCTGATATTCTTCAATAAAGGGAAAACAGAATAGGGGGAAAGGCTGAGTCAAACCAAGCTCATCTTTGGGCCAAACAGCAAAAGGAGCAGTAAAGAGAGAGATAGAGGCAAGCAGGCACTATAAAAGGAAGACATTGTGCCAGAACTGTGTGTTTTAAAAGACAGACGTTTAATGCATTGAAGTATTATGTAAGATTATACTAAAAATATGTTCAAAAGCCAACTTTCCCTAACAAGAGTCAACAGATTAGGCACTACCTTCAACACAGTGTAATAGGGCTTGGGTTTCTATTTTAAATACTTTAGTAAATATGAAGCAACTCCTTTTAATTATATTTGTGACACATTTCTAACCACTTGTAGATAGAAGCTTCAAAAGAAAGATGAAATAAAAATCAAGTTTATAATGTCTGAAATATCTGGCAGGAGAGACAAGAAGAGGAACAGAGATATGCACAGGCAGGCAGGTGTTATAGAAGATAAAGGGGCAGGAAGAGAAATGGAGAATGAGAAAGTGTTAGAAGGAAAAGAAAAATAATAATTTAGAATGTACATAATGGAATTAAAATCATTTTTGGGAGAGCATGCCGCCGACCCTGACTGATTCTTGACCTCAGTACTTTTTGGGCACTTCTAGTTTCTGGACACCCCCAACAAAGTTTATTTTTATGTAGTGGCAGTTCACAACACACATCTTCTCAAAGCACTTTACAAAGTGTATTAGAATTCAACCAGATCACACAGTCTGATCAGTTCAAAGTTTTCTATCTAAGGAAAACCAGCTGATTGCATCGACTCAATGACTCGAAGCAATCCCTCACACCAAGCATGCAACACAAAGAAACCTCCAGCAGAACCGGGCTCAATGTGAGCTTTCTTCTGCTGAGGCCAACCAGGGTTCAAGGAGACTGAAGCAGAGATACAAGAGGAAGCAGATATACAAAAGGTATCCCTGGAGGATCTGTGGACCCAGGGACGCCGAGGGCTTTGTTGGCCTTTTCAAAGTAAATACAGTAAACCGTTGTGACTTGCTCCGTAAAATCCAGGTCCGACATGTTGACTCACAGGAGATCCTGTGGAACCTTAGGAGCCTTTCACCGTGCAAAATTGCGAATTTCCTGTTGCTCACCAGGCGATATCTGTGGCGAAGTGTAGGAGGAACAATAGCACACAAACTGGAAAGTTTTTTGAAGGTTTTGCATTCGATTTGAATGGATCTTTTGACAGATATAGAAAGTGATAAGACAGAATCAATAAGATGATTAAAGTTCAGCCACAGAGAGCGCTGTCATGTTCAGACATGTCTGCCCGGAGTTAGACTTTCAGAGGGTGAGAGAGAGCCAGTCCTTTAGGAGGTAACGGGAAGGATGAACAGAAAACAGCAAAGTTTCATTGTTTTCTTTTAATTTGTTTGTTGGAAAATGCTGGATTTGGAGCTGCTGGCATTTTTTAAATCTCAAGTGTAAAGGTTAGAATCTACATTTGAGTACACAGAGCCTGCTGTTTTCATAATCCAAGCTACCATAACATTTCTTATGCCTCCTGTGATCTCATCAACTAAATTACACACAAAGCAAGTGAAGCTTTTAAAAACGTATTATTTTCAGAAATCTTGCTGTGGAAGTCCACGCTTTACTGTCCAGCTGTGTTTTATTACCAATGGACATTTCTTGATGAAAAAAAAAAACATAACAAAAGGGGAATAACATCAGGACATGCATTTCTCAGCTTTTTAATGTTCCACGCCCACATCTGTACTCTGTTGCAGTTTTCCTCAGCTCTGCTTTCTGTGCTTTCTATCGAATCCTCCACGACTCCTTTCCTAAAGGAGGCCACGCTGAGTCTTTCCCTGCTGATTATTAGACATAAGCCTGCGTTCAGTGGAGCTTGAATCCTCTGAGCCATCTTACCTTCACCGTCTCCTTACTGTAAGCAAATCTCCACAGACCTGTGGACTATACACAGAGCCTCTCTGTGGAAAACATTCCCCTCAAACTGGGATAGTGCTCAGTTGAGCATACTCAACAAAATGTTGCTGCATTTTGCTCAAGTTATTTAGCTACTTTGTCCAATGTTCTGTATATCTTACAGGGATGCAAACAGTCACAATTTTTCAAGTTTGTTTTACTTAAAAAAATGTAAATAAGGCCAGCCAGGACATAAATAATTAGGAAATGCTCCTAGCTGTGTATTCTTGTCCCCCTTTTTGCAATCTCATAACACAGGGTTAAAGCTGTGGTCTCCATGGCTACAGCCTACAGGCAGAATCCACTTAAACACAAGTGCCTCTGGTCTCATCATACATTAGTCCGTGGGTAATTTCACATCGGCCTGGTAGTCTGTAACAACACCTACATTGTTTTTCCCTTCCATTAAAATTTCCACCAAACACAGAGCTTGTCAACTTCAAAGTCACACTGATGAAATTGGAAAAAGGAACCAGCTCACTTTGTAGTGAGTGTTTCTGAAATTTTCTCTAGAATATGTGGAAATATTGCCCTGGAAAAGTATTTCTACCCTATAAACTTTTGCTCATTTTGTTTCATGTTATAACAACACACAACAATGTATCTCGTTAGGACTTTAAGTGATAGACAAGCACAATGTTTTTATTTTATTGTTGTATGGAAGTGAAATAAAATATTATCTTTCAAATAAATAACAAATATAATTATCTTTATCTTTATTATAACACACATGTGTGTGTACTTTCATGTCAGCTCTTCTGTGAAGGACTTATAAGTTTGTTAGAGAACATTACTGAACAAAAGAATTATCAAGAAACCAATAAACAAAGGGAACAAGTTAGAGATAAAGTTGTGTTTGACATAAAAAACAAAACCAAAGCTTAAAAAATATCTGTTTAATCTATCATCTGAAAAAGACAAGCATTGGGTAAATGGCCCCCAACAAGACATACCTTTGATGATGTAGGACATTAATCAGAGAGGCAGCCAAAAGACCCATGACTTTAAGAGCTGCAGAAACCTCGGCTTAGGAGGAAAAACTTGCTGATAAGACAACCAGCTATGGAAAGCACAAATCTAACTATTACTGTGGATTGAAAAGATGAGGGACATTTCAAAGAAAAGGTTTGCCTCCAGTCATGTCGAGGACACAGTAAATGTTGAGAACAAGGTGTTAGATTATGGGAATCTTGAATTTAATGGCCGGATTCAAAATTATATTTGTGGCAAAAAACTAGAAGTGCTTCTCACACCGAAGTCATCGTCCCAATGGTTAATTAGTTTTGACGACATCAAACTGAGATTATTTATTTTTTTTCAATAACTAAGGATAAATTGTTCAGAATATATTATTGGGGACTGAAAATAAAATCACAAATGTGAGTAAAACCTGTTAAAGGCTTTAAACTTGGGCAGAGGTTCTAGTTTGAGTAGGACAACTTCTGAAGTTTCCACCAAAAATACAATTTAGTCATTTATTTGGTAAAATTATTGAAAAAAGGAGAAAAAAAAATCATAAATAGAGTCTCATGTATTTCCACGTCACAGTGGTAGGTGATAATGTGACGTAATATTAGTTTAAATCCTTTGTTTTACACAGTAAAACCATCATGTGACTGCATCGAGATATTAAGAGGTGAGAATTTCTCTTATGAGTCAGAAGGTATCCTTCCTTTCCCTCTCAAGCAGTGAAAAAATCATCCTAGTTTTAAACACTATCCATCTACTTTAACTAGTTTCAGTAAGTTTGTCTGACCTAACAACAACCCGCTTTAAAGCCCTGAACACACCGAATACGATTTTGCATCAGATGTGACAGAAGATTGTGACGAAAGACGTCGTCAATCTCGTGAGAAAACAATCAGGTTTGGAGGGGCACAGCGAGGTGAGGCATAAACAATCAACAAAATATTTCAAACAACAGGAAACTTTAAGAATGATAGGAGTTCAGGAGGACAAAAAATGGATAAAGTAAAGTAGTGATCCTCTTTGAGCCTCACAAAAAACAAAACAACAAGAGACAGAACAGGAAAGCTCAGCTTATCATTCTCCCCTCTTAATGGCAAAGAAAAAAAAGTTTGGCAAATTTTACAGATTGCTCTCTGAAAATCACTCTGACTGCCTCCCCAGTTCCTATATAAACTGTCACACAGCTTTAATGCTGAGTCTTTTTTTTCTTTAAACCAAGTTACCATTATATTGTGCAAATCAAAATCCTCTATCTGTTCTGTTCAGGATGGTCATAAAGTAAGGCTTTGTGTAAAAACTTGTTTTCTTATTATTTATTTATTTTCTTCATTATATACATTTTTACTTCTATTAATCTGACCCAGTCAAAGGTGGGACATCATTTCAATTTATGGGACACACAAACAAATCTGCTTCCCTACGTAGGAACCTCTCTATATCCACAATACTCCATGTGACATGGAGAGATTAAAAAGTCAGACACAACCGATGTGAGCTGGGCTTTAATCAAGCTATTTTTCAGGGAACACCTTGACATACAGCAAAACATTTACATTTTTACTAAAAACTGTTGTGTTGCTCCTGATATGTCTAATAGTCTAAACTTTAAAATCTAAACCTTAAACCAAAAGAGAATCTTATAAAGACTTGAAATTTCCCATTTGAATTTGCCTTTAAACAGCCTGACTAGGCATGATATTTACTTAAAGTTTCAACATCATTTTCAAGTGACTTTAAGACCTAATACACCTGAGGGTTAAATGTGCTCAAGCATCCATCGAGTAATACCTGTTTGCCTAGATTTGCCTAAGTTTTATGCTTTTTAGATCCCTGCTCTGATAATATTGCTAATGAGACATGTTGCGTCTAAAACAGATTTACCCTGCAAAGAGTTTTTTACAGGGTCACCTTAAAAACAATCCTTTTTAACAAAAACAGTTTTGTATTTATCTGAATAGAAATCTCCACCTTTTGGCCACATTGTGAAAAAAAACAAAGAACTTTTTTGCTTCTTTCATTTTGAGAGGCATGGTAATGCTTACCATGAAGAGCGGTAGGGTTAGAAACATAGGGATTGCCCCTGCTTGTATTTTATCTCACCCATAAACAGACAGTGTCTGAGGGGCCAGTGTTTTCATCTATCAGTGTGAGACATGCTTCATGCCAGCCCTATATAATGCTGTTTGAAGCTGTTGGGTCTTCTGCTCTAGCCTCAGTAGAGACTGCCTGCTTGCCTGCAGGCTGTGGCTTAGACCAGATAAAGAGTTTGATCCATGAGGGTGGGTGGTTGGAAGAGTGAGGGAATGAAAAAAGTAGAACAGAAGAGGAATAGAAGAGAAGGAGAAGAGAGGAAGGGATGAAGGTATTAGTAAAGAAGGGAGAGGGGAATTGGTAAATCGTTTGAGGAAAAAAAAAAAAGGAGATGTGAGTCGGAGAGTGGGAAGATAAAAATGACGCCAATGATAGTCTCTACCAAGGTTTGAGGATCAATGAACATTTGAGCCAAGCAAGTGTGATATCTCCTGCTAATCGTGCACTGACATTCGCTGGTCAATAACCCACACTCCAGGCCCCATCATCACACGCCGACCCCCCTCTGGTTGTACGCACAGCTCAACAGGGTGAGAACGCCTTCTTGAACTCACAAGTCTGGTTACTAATCCCTGTCCTGTGCACAACACCTGAATCAAACCGTATCTGCAGACTAATGCTCAGAAATTCATTTGCGTGGGACAGGCGTGGGTGAAGCTTAGTAAAAAAATAGAACACTAAAGATTAATGCATTTTATTGTCATTTGCAGCAAAGCAGATTAAACTAAAATCTTCAAATGCTCCTTTTTCATTTGTCTAAAACTTTGGGTGCTTCTGCGTTGCATTGTCTGATAGAGCAAATTGGGTCTGGCATTCCCAGCCTGGATAATGCTGCCATTTATCTGAGCATCCACATGTGATTAAGTTATGGGGTTTGCAGAGGAAAACATAAGCATAAATACACATGTGCTTGCTCTCTTTGTACTGGCTAAATAACATCTCCCTTGACTCTTAAATGAGGGTTGGGGTAGCTTTTAAGCACTTCGCTGTACTTGTCAGAAGTCAGAGGAGCATGTGGAGAAGTGTTTAATGGATGAAACAATCACAGGGTGCTTGGCTTTTTTTCTATTTAGTTTTTTTTTTTTTAGAAAAAAAAGACATTTTACTAAAAAGGTCATCAAGAAAGAAAAGATGGAATAGACCACAGAATATAGTAGAGCCGCGACCAAATAAACAGCCTACTCTAATATTATGTACAAAGACGTTTTCAGCATCCTGTGAAGTGAACTCTATCTGTCCATGTATGAATACATACATACATCCTGAAATGATTTCTTCTCTTTTTCCCTTTGCAGTCACCCTGGCATGCCAAGAGATAGAGAGTGCCTGCATGGTTAATTTTCCTATTTGCTCTCATGCATGTGTCAGAATTGCTGCAGCCTCTGAAAAGCAGAGAATGCTATCTCTGTGTCCTTCTCAACCTGGCTCCCTTTGTGCTCCAGCTTTTCACGCAGTTTTCACCAAGCTCTTTACTCAACACGACTTCTGTGTTCAGAATGGCCTCATAGCTGTATTAAAAAAATAAGAAATAAAGTAAAACAACGACGCCCACCGTCACAGAGTCTTGCCTGTCAGTTGATGTGAGAATCGGGAGAATAAGGAGTTATTACAGGTTTATCTGTGTGTATCTCCATGTCATTGTTGTGTAAGTGCATCGGCTAATCTCATTAGAAGAGGCAAGTTGTTAAATATGTTTTTTGATTTCCCACCTCCTTTCCACAGATATATTTTAGATCATTGTGGCAGCAGGGGATGATTATGGCTTTTAGCTTCTGTAATTAGTGTTTTTTGCCAGAGGAATATAGAAGCAACATGTAGTTCAACTGCATCAGAAAGGTTCTGTTGCTTTCAGATATAAACTATCAGTCAGAAGCTTCAAAATACCGCTGTCATTTGTTGGCTTTTCCTTCTTATTACTCTTTGCAGTAGTGATGTATTTTAAAGACCTCAAAACTATAGAACAGAGGTGTATAGAATTACATGGCAAATGAAAAATTTTGGAATAATATGTATATATT
>JAUZNJ010036673.1:0-11760 GCA_034780135.1 Jordanella pulchra
TCTATCTATCTATATAGATAGATAGATAGATAGATAGATAGATAGATAGATATAGATATATATATATAGATATATATATGTGTGTGTGTGTGTGTGTGTATAAAATATATATAAAATAGCCAAATACTAAGAGCTGAAGCTTGTCTAACACCATAGCATAGACTCTACTACTGAAAAGGCCCAATCACTTCCGTGAACCAGCCTGAACCTTGGAACTACTTAACACCAAGGATTCTTACATCTTAGGGATTTAGAGGGCAGATAAGACCGCAGGAGGTCAGATGAGCAGCCTTCCCATTAAAGGCCTTAGAAAATCAACAAATAAACTGTAACGTCAGCTGTAAAACAAACAGGGAGCCACTAAAGAGAAGCAGACACTGAGGAGATATGCTCATGCTTTTTGTATGTGTCACAGTATGAGCTGCTGTGTCCAGAACCAGCTGCAGCCATAAGCCTAGCTAACACAACCATACAGAGACTTGCAGTAGTTAAAATTGGGGCTTATAAATGCATGAATCACCAACTTAAAATCATTAAAAGATAAAAAATGGTTTCAGTTTGGATAAAAGTAAATTTAAAAGAGGATTTTCTTTTAACCAGAATCCTATTCTCAAGATTAAAACTCAAATCAAGGATAATCCCAAGATTACCTGATTTTTAAACAATCCCTGATCATGTTACAAAACCACCTTGCTATAACTCTAATCTCTAGCTCCTCCCACAGATTATCTATCAGATTCAAGATAAGACTCTGACTGGGCATCTACAAAATGTTAATATCTCTATCAGTTAGAATATCCTGATGTTGGTCAAATTAAAAGGTTATTTCCTAAATCTGTCAGGTATTGCTACTTTTGGCCTGAACTGTATACATGCAGCACAGGTACGTCCTACTTTAAGGGTCTCCAACCCTGGTCTTCAGTATCTACTAACTTAATTTTAAAGGCATCCCTGCTCTAATACAGCTAATTCAAATGACTGATTCCCTGCGTTCAGATCCGGCCGCTGCGTCCTGCAAAGGCCAGTTTCATTGGCCGATAATGCCATAACGTTGCGCCTGTCCATGAAGGATAGGTAGTTCCGTCTAAAATGAATGAAAATCTATTTTTTAAAGGTTATGGAGTCAGATATGTGGCGCTAATGTTTAGTTCTGTGACTGAGTTAAAGCGTTTGGCTGATATTTAAGCTCAGATCCTGATATCTGTGCAGTGAACTACTGATCTGAGATCTGTGACCACAGTTCTGCTACTACCTACAGCAGTAAGTAGTTCAGCATCCATTCTGTGCCTGATTTGTGTAGCAACTGTCACGGTTGCTAGGCAACAGAGCGTACACTGAGTGAGGGGCTGTGAAAGCTGGAGAAGGCTGGACCTGTTTGAACCCAGAGCCATGAGTCTTCCAGCCTCCTTATATTCACGGCCCTCGAAGGACCCAGTCCAGGTAGAACCGGGTCCTTAGAAGACGCAGCCCATGAAATCATACACAGCCATTACCTCGTCAGCATGCAATGAAGTTTGGCAAAGGCCTGGTAACAAGCCATTAATTGGATTCAGCTGTGTTGGAACAGGGATACATTTATAACCTGCAGGACAGTAGATCGGTTACAGATTCCTGCTTTACTTTGTGCTGTTCTTTCACTTAAAATATAACTAAAAAAACCATTGAAATTGGTGGTTTTAAAATGTGAAAAGAGTTCAATGGGATATAAACACTATTGCAAGCCCATTTATCTAACCAGGTTAGACGTTCTTGAGGAATCTGTGTTGGATTCTTACCTCCCAATAGAGTGAGGCAGTGAGGTCAGCTGGTTGTCATCTACCTTTAGAGTGGTCAGCTTCTTCAGCATTCCTGCAACACATGCAGACACACAGGTACAAATTCCCACATGGGTAACACAAGCTCTTGTCTGTCACCTTTCCAGTTACAACTTCTATCCTTTTTTGCTTTTAACAAAACCATGTAAAGTTATCATTCAGCATTGCAGTGTTCTACAGCATAGCTGAATTCAAATCAAGTGAAATATTTTAGAGCTAGTTATATGCAGATTTGTAGCCGATTGGTAGAAAATTATACAAGATCAATACTGAGCTTTAGGGACCCTTGAAATCTGCAGTCATTGTCAGGATAGTTTGTTTCAATTTGAAAGAAGGACTAAGAATAACAGCACAGGAAAGTTACATTAAAATCTCATTATTTATTATTTTATTTTAACAATGTGAGACTAACTGTCTGTTTTAGGTCTCTGAACAAATGTAAGTAGCTGCTTAGTTAATTATTTGATTTACAGTATATTGGTCTTAAGGAAGTGGGATCATTGAGTTTCATTTTTGAAATTATTGTATGTGTAAAACTTTTACTTTTAATGTGTTTATATATCAGTGCCTTGTGTATAAAACATGAGCTGATTATGAGGGTATGTACCTATAGAGTCTGGCAGGTGCTGCAGCATGTTGGAGGAGAGCAGCAGATCTTCTAAGGCCTCACAGCCAGAGATGTCACTATCCAAAGACTCAATGCGATTTTTAGCCAAATCCAAGTACCGCAACTGACGAAGCTTCCCTATTGACTGCAGAAAAACCGATGAAGAAGTAAAAGTTGGAAACAATACGTCATTTTTAAATGATCATGCTTGCATGTCAAAGTCCACTTACCCCAGGTATAGACTGTAAAGAGTTGTTATCCAGCCACAGCTCCTTAAGGCTGTGTATCTGTTCCAGCACCTCTGGCTAAAAACCACGAATTATAAATAGAAAAAAAACAAAGCAGCACATGACTTGTGAGATCAACTGACGGAGCAAACAGCAAACAGTTATCTCAGACACAAAGACACCTTTATGTAATATATACCATAAATAAAGAAAAGTCTTTTTGTAGGTTAAAAGCTCACTCTTTAGGATTCCAGGTTTTTATATTGAATCCTATGCATGACATTGGAAATCACCTTTTGTTACTTTGTGGAAGAGAATAAACTATAGGACTACAAACTGTTGTTTGAATAAACCCAGGAAATAAATCTAGGAAATATCTGTTGTCTGATCTAACAAAATCATTCAGTCTGGTCCATTTAGCTAAGAACCATTTTTGTATATCCTTGTTCATGGGTTTAATTTAAAAAAAGACAAAACAAAGAAAATACAGAGACCAAGAGTTAGGGGAAAATCAGCAAGCTTTATTTGGCTTCCTGTGAATATTTTTTTTCCTGATAACGATGACAGTTGCAAAAAAACAATTATCTGAAAATGAAACTCTTAGAAAATGATGTCCCATATACAAACTACTTTAACTATGAAAACAACTTACTGTTATTTTCCCATAATCTGCTTTGCAGCAAGATATTCTGGCAAATATTTAACAAACAACCGCAGAACATCTAAGATTGGTAAAATATGATTTAATATTGTCATATAACAAGCATTTACTTGAAGGAAAACTGAAAGCATGGTCTCAGTGATTGCTAATGCTTGTGGCAATATGTCCAGTACCTTGACTGTAGAAGATTAATGCTGGTTTGGTAGAAAAGATGTGGTTGGATTAGAGAGAAAAGCTTCTACTCCCTGCTGCTTTTAAATTGACTCGTTAAGTGAAAGGTCAGACGGTACAAAAGCCATAAAAACATTAGCTGTTTTTTTTTCATGGCTAATGATGTTAAAACTTATGTTGAAAACTTGTGATGAAAGTGCTGTCCCTGTGTAATCAATAACCACTTCAGCTGAAAGTTCCAAAGCTTTATTATGTTTCAGTAACAAAAGAACCTGGAAATTAAGATGAGTTAACAGATTATGAACCCATCTACCAAAAATCCTCAAATGAATCCAGCTGTGAGGAAGAGGCTCTTAAAGCTGAAGAAAAAGGTGATCTATGCTTTATTATGATAGTTCTAGGTATCTGTTATTTGTCCCCTTTAACCTTGGGACATAAAATGTGCAGCAGATGTGTTCCTGAAACATTCAAGCATTGCACAAGTTTGGACTTCCTGCATTTTCCTTGTTTGTATTTGTGAGCAAGTATTAACAACAGTCCTTCTTTACTCTTAGTGCCTCCTGCTTCTCTATTCTTTAGCCTTTTACTTTACAACCCACCACACAACCCAACCCTAACATTAATCTACATTTCCAATTGTACTGCACATTTATAGTAACGGTGTTGATAAGTAAAACATTAGAGAAACTGATCTCACCATTTCAGAGAATTCATTGCTACCCAGATCCAGCCTTTCCAGCTGTGTCAGTCTATGGATGGACCTGGAAAGAGAAAATGGAGACACTGTTGTTATCCACAGGAACTAATATATGAACGAGAAGGGTTATTATTTTTGTTTTTCTCCAACACTCATACGAATGTTCATGTGGTACTCCATCTTACTTTGGCATGGTTTTCAGGTGGTTCTCTCTCAGCTCCAGAATCCGTAGTTTGGAGAGCCTGAATAACAGAAGGAACATAAGCCTAAACATAATGCCTTTTATTTGCACTCTGTCAGAGGCAACAGTCTTCAGTAGGACTTACAAAAAAGAGTAAACAAAATAAAATGAAGTGAAAAAGAAAACTTCATCCATGAAATCAAGGCTTCAGTCTTTGTTGGAGTTTTTTTTTTAAACAAATATCAACTTGTTTTGATTTTTATAGGATTTTGTCACTACAGACTTCAATTGCTAGCAAGGCTTTAAAGTGATATCAGTAACCGCTGGACTCATTTCAAACTTTACAATTGGAAAACACCCGACTTAGAAAAAATAATAGACTTTATGATTACTTTAGATATCAGTACCCCTCACCACCACATTTAATATATTGAAAGCACTGCTCAAAAGGTAAGCTTTAGAGTTAATCTCAAAGTTATAATCCTTCATAATTAATGCATCTTCAAAAATATGTTAAACACTAAATTCAAATATGCGTTACAATGGCCAATATATATAAAGAGAGTTTATATATTAAGAGTAAATGTTTTCTTTAATCCTAACCATTCAAAATAACACAGAATTAAAGATAAACACAAATATAAACATAAATGTATCAATTCACCTGCCAAAGTTAGCGGGCAAATACTCCAGGAAGGCATCGTTTAAGAAGAGCTGGGTCAGATTCAGGAGCTGCGTAAAACCATCTGGGAGTCTTAAAGAAAAATATTTATTGTAAACAATAAAAAAAAAATTCAAAAACACACGAAATAAACGACAGAAAACAGGACAATGTGAATAAAAGGAGTAAGAAAAAGAGTTTCCTCCAGTGGAATGACACATGGCCAATTTCTGCATGGCTGCAGAAGCAACTAAACACTGCTGGCCTGCAGATGACTCATCTGCTGCACAAGCGCAACACAGACACACAGGAAGCATTTTCCTCTGCAGCATTCTTTACTTCATCAACATCAGCAGGTAAGAAAATGGGAATCATAAATGCACACCTGAGACTTAAAGGATAAAAGAACTCACTTTTTATAAATACACAGATGTGATGAGCAGACATAAAAAAGCCAACAGGGCTTTAGCAAATAACCTTAGTTGTACAACAACTACCCTTTATTTAATAAGAAAAAAACACATAGCTTGTAAGTTATTAAATAAATTGGATTTTAAAATGATTTTATTTATACCCTTTATTTTATTTGATAAATAAAATGATTTTATTTGCAGAAAAACATTTCAATACAGTTTTTTCTTCTTTTCTATTTGTATCTAGCTGTGCAGCTGCAGTGCCGGTGCCACGAGGAAGCCAAATCATTAAGATCAATGTGTACGCTCACACCCATGGTGCGTTTACCAAAGCAAGAGTGTTTCCGCATAAACACAGTTTTACAGGACGCAGTGGTCTTTGAATAAACCTCCTGCATCCGCAGGTAAGGAGTCAGGGGCCCTTTACTAGGGGCCATCCGGTCTCTGTACGAGCGAAGCAGGAATTTAGTCTGAATTGACAGGATAAAGTCGGAACTGTTCCCGATGCACGTAGGACTACGGCAGGGCTGCCCTCTGTCACCGATCATGTTCATAACCATCATGAACAGGATTTCTTGGTGTGGCCAAGGGCTAGAGGGGGTCCTGGTTTGGGGAGCAGCAGAGTCAACCCCGATCTTTGTAGATAACGTGGTTCTGCTGACTTCCTCCTCTTACACCTACAGCATGCACGGTTTGTAGGACCTACAATCAGCTCCTCCAAGTCCGAGGCCATGGTTCTTGACTAAAAACGGTGGCTTCTAACCTTCAGGTTGGAGGAAAGTTCCTGCCTCAAGCGGAGAAGTTTAAGTATCTTGAGCTCCTGTTCATGTGTTCAGTGTTCAGTGTGGGGAAGAATGGAGCAGGGATCAACTGACAAATCAATGTAGCAGATGCTGTAACACTGCACTGGCCTGTTGAGGTGAACAGAGAGCTGAGCAAAAAGGCAAAGCTGTGATTTACTGGTTGGTCTACGTTCCTACCCTAACCTATGGTCATAAAATCTGGATCATGAACAAAAGAACCAGATCCTGGACACAAGTGGCTGAAATTTGCTTTCTCCGCAGGGTGGCTGGTCCATCCTTTAGAGAGAGGAGGAGGAGCTTAGTCATCTGGGAGCTGCTCTGAGTAGAGCCGCTTCTCTTCCACATTGAAAGGAGTCAGCTGATGTGGCTTGGACATCTTTTTCAGATGCCCCCTGGATATGTCCCTCAGGATGTGTTCCAGGCAGGTCCCACCAGGAGACACGAGCCAGAACACGCTGAACAGGGAGCGCCTCGGGTTTCACCCAGCAAAGCTGGAGGAGGTTTCTGGGGAGAGTCCCTGGTGAAAATCCTGACCCGCTGGAAAATCCAGAAGACACAGTACAAGTACAAAAACAGAGGGGCTATTGGACAGCAAGAAGGGATATTTATTTGCACATCTAATAACTTTTGCCGAACAACTCCAGGAAACAACTTAAACCCCACAAACTTCTTTTCTGCAGCTGGAGGCTCAGCAGGGACAGCCTAGTCCCAGCTTTCAGTGTGTGGATTTTTTTTCATTACACCCAAACTACATTCCATATGGGCTTGAGTTAGGAAGCCCCTGCAGAAAAACCTTTATACTAGCAAAAATATTTATAAAACACCAGAGAGAAGAAGCTCATTCTACAACTAGAAAACAGTTGTTTAGGAAATTTCTGGCTTTTCTGTATGCATTGATAGTCTGTATGGATCCCAAATGAGCTGATTATTTAAAGCACTTTTCACTTAAGCCACATTAATTCAGTTGATCGTACACATATTAAAACCAAGACACATAGGTCATATTCAAATACAGGATTAGAAGTCTTTCCCAGCAGCTCAAAACATATGAAAGAGTAAGAAGCTGTAAAAATACTACAATTTTATGATTTTATACTTTTGCAAAATGACATCTTTCAATTAAGCCACAGCCACCCCCCCAAACAGAAGATCAATTGAGTTAAACTCTGTTTTAAATTAGTAAAGTTTAAGTGATCACAGCTGAAACACTGCAGTCTTTAATCCCCCCTGATCTGAAATAAATTCCTCTGGGAGAGTCCAGGATACTAGATAAAAAGAATCACAGTTAGGATCAGTCAGTGACTCTGGTCCATCACAACAGCTGCTAAGTCTAGATGATTGTCATACAAGTTGTAGCTGTTTACTGTTAGTCTGATATTCGTCATTCGATTTGTTCCCTTGCGATTTCTGTGACTTTAACGTAAACAGTGCAGACATGCTGATTGTTTTTACCATGTCTGGATATCAACATGTCAACATCAAGGCTGCAAAGACTTTATAAAAAGTAAATGTACATGTGCTAACGACCTTCAGAAAAGATCTTTCTTGATGAGCTTGTAAAATAAAGCTTTGGTGAAAGAAACGGAGGTTCAGGTTGATAGTGATAGACTGTTTTAGGGTCTTACTTGGTTATTGGGTTGACGCTGGCTTCTACCACAGACAGGCCTTTACAGCATTTTATATTATCTGGAAACTCCTGGATTCCTGTTGGAGAGCATCATTATCAACAGTGATATAGCACAATAAAGGTGTCTATTGAATAAGTACTCCAATGTGATGCCTGTCTATTTGTTGTTGGATGCAGTTTTTAGGAAATATATACTTAGAATTACCACTTTTACTTACCATTTTTACTGATGTCTAACTCTTTAAGGTTAACCAGGCTGGCGATGGTGGTAGGAAGATTGGAAAGGTCATTATCAGGTAAGCTCAGCTTCTTTAGAGCCTGGCACTGGAAGAGTTGCTATGGGAGAAAACAACAGATACGGAAAAGAAAAGATTAATTCATTCCAAAGAAAAAAGCCAAACAGACATCAAACAGAATGCTGCATAACAAGAGAGAGCATTGAAAGTTTGCTGTAGGCTTGGAAAAGCTGTTCTGTTTAGCAGGTTTTTTCTATAAATAATGCAGTTTTAATTTTTCCTGTACTGTGACCCCAGAGGGAAGAAAAAGAGTAATAGCAAAAGCATTCAATACTCTCTGTGGGGACATACAGTGAAATCCAAACATACATAACAGTGAGCAGTGCCTTCACAAAAAGAGCTTATGTAAGAAACATTACAGAAAAAAGGCACAAAAGCTCAAAGTTCTGATCAGGACAGTTTCAAAAATGGATCAACATAAAGTTTTATTATTAAAAATACATTTATATAAACACATTTTAACACAATGTATATTCCTGCAACAAAGAAATACAAATACAGAAACATCACAAGTGATATTTAGCCTAATCATCTGAAAATGTTACAAAAGTTGTAGTATTTAAAAAATGAACCCTCATAATGAATTGTAACAGCAATTTTGCAGATTTGACTCAGAACAACCATTCAAACATGTAGTAGCAAAAATCCTTATTTGAATGAATGAAGCCTTATGGCTTATATCATTTGGCTTTACATGAATGCCTGCAAAAGGCTTTAATCAAAATGTTACATATTTTGTCAAAATTTTATTTACTACTTATTCAATCCTAAATAAAGATTTAGGTCACAGCAAAATATTTAGCTCTGGACATCCAATAATAGAAATTTAAATTGAAACACAGAAAAAGGCAGAATATTTCTATGCCTTGGAGGGGAAACAAAATGTGTTTAGTACCCAGCTAGATGGATCAAACATCGAAGCTAATCTAACCAGGAGTTCTCCTGGAGGTAGATCTCAACTTTCCATCAGTTTATTGGTCAGGAAGAAGCCAATGGAATAGGAAGCCAATGCTTGTTCTGTGCTTTTAGTTAATCTTTAAAAAAAAATCACAATCTTATTCTTAGTAACTTTTATTTGACAAAAATCAAAAGGTCTTTGTTTGCCCACTCTTGTTGGTTTAAGCATGCAGAAAGCACATGGTGGATGGATAACAGGCAGGTTCGATCACATTCAAACACACTAATGTAGTGCATATTTTAAATGGGCTCAACATCTTAGATGTGAAAAGTAAATTAACAAATCCCAAAGCACAACAGATTATGTGTCTTTTTCTATTCTATGTCTGAGTTTAGTTGTTGCTGGTAGGCTTCTTTGCTTCCACTATCAATTTCATGTGCACTTTGGACTTGTTTGCATTTCATCCTAAACAGGAGCTCTATATGGTCTGAATATTGTCTTGATTTCAGTTGCATTCTGAGTTTAAGATATGACACTTGCCCCCCCCAAAAAGCTTTAGGCTCAGATGTCTTGTAGTGATGATTGAAGAGGCTTTTTATGCATTGTATCCCAATGTTTCTTTCTAGTTTTATTTCCTCATATGCTTCAAGTGCTTTTAATAGGTTTTTATCTCTAGGTAGCCAATTTTGCAAGATGCCTGAAGAACTAATGCTGATGAGCACTTCAGACAAATTTAAAACAGTTTTTGCACATTCATAGAAAATGAAGAGAAATAATAACTTTCCTTCATACTGCTATAAAACTTGTACTTAGCTTAAAAATTTTCATCACCAAAATTGTATCTACCATCGTTAAACCATCATACTTGCTTATTTTAACATTCCTTTAATAGTTGATGTACTTTTTCTCTTCTTAGTTTCATCTGAAACATAAATTAGGGATTGCAAATTGATATTTCACGTGAATGAATCCTTCATCAAATAAAACAAAGCTGTACTGTAGAACTGATCTATTATATCTTATCCACATCCATGAGATACAGAAACGACACTGAACATATTGCAGCTAATCATAGATTCTTTCACTGTGTTTTCATCAGGAAAAATGTGTACTAAACCATAATCCAAACAACAATTACAGCGTGTTAATTGAATTTTGTAAAGAATCGAGACCAACATGCACACCTACAGATAATATGCAAAAAGGTCCAAATTACAGCATAAAAAGGACAGATTGACATTTAAAGAGCTCAATAATTCTTTAGTGGAGCAGCAATCATCTGGTCAGATTGAAATTTACACAAAACACCAAAGCTTTGACTGTTAAAGTGTGTTAAATGTGTTAACAAAGAGGATGTGTCTTTGATGCATTTTGCATTAGGTAAGCCTTAAAAAATGTCGGTTATTTAAAATCTTTAACGAAAACACCTTTAATATTCAGAAATGATAAAATATGCTTAAGAATACAAATATTTTTAACTTTCATGAATAAAACAAATGTTTTTTTATTTATGTTTTTAAACATATCAACTATACCACAGTCATACCTGGCTCTTCAGCGATTGAAAGAACTGAAAATAATAGCTTGGGCCGGACCATCTTACTCACACTAACTGACATACTCATACACATAAAAAGGGGCTGTCAAATTCACTTATAAACCCCCATCCATCAGCAGCTACACACAATCTTGGCACACATATTGATAGCCAAGCAGACTCTTTATTTATTTATTTTTTATTTAAATGCATGTTTGGCCTGCCTTTCACAAATCCCCATTAGATGGTCTCCATCTAAGCAAGCTAAATTTAGAAATCCAATTCTCCATCTTTCTCATTTAAACCAGGACAGAATACCAATATATGTGACACCGTGTTAATAAACAGCACCTTTAACTCTCCTTGAAATATTAGAAGGCCACATCGCACCAACAGCGCCGGGGTTCTGAAAGTCTCAGACGTGCAAGAGTGCCAGAACAAAGCTGGGGATTAACAGCACATTCTGTGTTGGTTATTGGTTGCAGATACGGAACTACACTTCAAGGTGTTGAAAACATAATTGTGAAGGGTAAGGAAGTGTACGTGTTTTTTTATAAATCAAAATCTGAACACTGTGGTGCAGATATGAATTAAGTGCCATTGATACAATAACAGCTACAATTTAAGGGAGATGTTTTAACTAGCTTAAAGGAGGAAAAAGTGAAATTCCACAATTTTGGATAAAAAGAACTTCAGAATTAGTTTTGTAAAGAAATAAAGGTATTGTTGCAGATGAACTATGAGGAGATCACACAATTCAGTGTTTGACAAATAATGTCAAATTAAACCGGATAACTGGTGCTTAGGTTTTCAGTTTTTTTTCTTCAGTCAAGTCATGACCTGGCACTTGTTTCTGCTCCGTGTTTCCTGTCTTTTTGCGCACACTCATTAGTTTAAGTGTGTTGTTTCTTTAATTGCCAGTCAAAATGAAAAAATGAACGAAACAATAGCTCTCACATTGTATATTGGAATGAATTTTAAAAATATATGACAATAAGAGGAGTGGTAAATAAAAAGTATAAAATATTGAGTTCAACCTTTTTTTTTAAAGGAATAATTCTATAAAACAGACTTTCCCAAACAAATTAAAGTACCTTCCTCATAAACAGTGAACCAACATACCTGTCAACAGGTGCAGACGTCTTACTCAACATTTACACAAACACA
>JAUZNJ010036674.1:0-11759 GCA_034780135.1 Jordanella pulchra
ATATACATATCTGTGAAGGTTCTCAGTCATCTAGATCATGGTCAAGCTTGGAAAATTCAGTTTAGGTAACTGGAGGTTAAGTTTTCTTCACAACAGTATTGAAAAGAAAATATTAATTTATACTTTTAACCATTATTTTATTTCTTATGTTTATGTCTGTTAATCATGCATGTCTTTAGTTCAGCACTTTGGTTCTCATCTGTTGTTTTTTAGGTGCTTTATAAATAAAGTTGCTTTGGCTTCTTGTGGTGGTCTTATTTTTCTTCTAAAAAACTTTTGAATTTTCCAAGATAAAACATGTTAAACTCTTTGAAAAATTAGGACATATTAAATAAAAAATGTAGAACTCTAGAGAAAATATTTCAATTTCAGATTGTGCTTCTTACTGTTGAATGGAGCCAGCTTTGGATACCCAACTGTTTCATTTTGTGATGCACCTGAACACGCATCTTCCTTTTCTTACCTCCACATGGCAGCCATTGCGGTTGCGGAGATGTCCAAAGTCAAAGGATAGGGAGTCTGGGCCCACTCGCCTCTTCACCACAAAGCAGAGGTATGTTTCACACCGACCTCTTGCCCAGCGCAAGTTTTTGTAATGATAGATGAACTTTTTTCTGGGCAACAGTGCCCTGCGAAAAATGGGAAGAAATGTGCTGTTTATTACCTGATGCAATCCCTAGCAGGATTAATACCAAAAATGCCTTTCTTAAATAAATGACTCATCAGCTCATTTTTTTATGTATTACAGTCATTTATAAATATGTTATTACAGTACAGTCCACTGCAAACTCAGCTCTGGAGCTCAATGAATCACTGAGAGTAGTTTCTTATTTAAGTTTTAATCTAAGAAGCTAAAGCAAGGCATGCATGTAAAATCTGCGGTTAACTAAATATGTGTGATGGGCAATGAGACAACAGCTAACATTCACTAAGAAAACTTTTTCTCACTCTCAGTTTCACAACTTTTAGTGAAACCAAGACAGTTGTTTAGCAATTATTAATACTGAAACCTTGATTGTGCTCTATTTAAGAATTAGACAAAGAGCATCAACGTGTGGTCGTGTCATAAACGCTTTGAAAACGAATTAAAACCTCATTTATTTTTCCCTTTAAACGTGTGCAAACGCTAAATGACAAAACCGACATGAAAATGCAAATTATTTAAAAAAAAGAATTCGTTTATTATGCTCACCTGTCTAGCTTTGTAATCATTTCAAAAGCCGCGCTCTGCTTTGTCACTTGTCAGGCGTGGGTATTAAATGGAGGTAAATGAGAAAGAGTGAAAGTTTGTGTGTATGTGTGTATGGGTGTGTGTATGTGTGTGTGTGTGTGTGTGTGTGTGTGTGTGTGTGTGTGTGTGCACTGAGGGGGTTAAAGGGAGGGAACTGAGAACCTATACCTCCAAACATAAACATCCTGCATAAAGCAAAGCAGCCTCTGGTTGGTTGGAGACATTTTTCAAAGTAGGTTTGGGGGGCGTGATACAGAAGAAATGGTTAGATAACAGTCGCCTTACTGGAAAACATAAAATCTATAAAATAATTGTGGCTTTAATTGTTTTCATCTTAGTTTATGTGGTGTGTTCATCTAATGATGCCTTTCCAAAAGACCCATTCAACTTTTGGGACGGTTTTCTTTACATGATGTTTTATATTTTTAAAGAACTTTTGAAGATTATTGGTTTCTTAATATATAAGACCAATTAAAAAGATTTTGATTGCAAATATATTAAGTTATGCTCATATTCTAGTCTATGCAATCATGTAGAACAGCATTTCTAAAACCTGCTCCTCAAGCACCACTGCCCTGCATGTCTGTCTGTTGCAGAATACCTGATTCACTTAATTGCATGACCCCCTTAGTAGCCTTCAAGTGCTGCAGAAGCCTGTTCATCATTCATTTATAGAAGTCAGGTGCGTGAGGAGAAATCTAAAACATGCAGAGCAGTGATACTGGAGGACCAGGAATGACAACCACTGATGTTTATGGCCACTGGCTTGACGTTCATTAAGCACCAAGGTACTGACAGTTTATAGAAAAGGGATAAGAAATAAAAATTCACTGCTAAAAAATCCAATTGTCCTATGATTGTTGTATCCAAACAAGTTAATGGGAAATTTAGTGGAAGAAAAAGCAAAAAAAGAACCATAAGGCAAGACGGTAAAACTGGCCTGATGCAAACGGGGTTTAACACATCCCCACACTGTCAGAGGAACCAGGACCTGTTTGGCTTACTATGTTATGACATATTCCATTTTTTCTATTGTCTCCATAGAAAAGCTGTTGGGTATTAGGATTATGAAGTCAAGAAACACCAGGACTTTTTTTGCAGATGAGCTGAAGGCCGCACTGAAACAGAGCCATGTGTTGAGTGTCTCCATTCTGCCATGATATGGGTGTTACAATAAAAGCAGCCTTGAACAAGTATTGATGAATAGACTGTACAGAGCATGGATATACTTTACAGTCGACCAAATTACTGTGCTGTAAGAATATATTTTAATCATACTTCTAATCTTTAGAGAGTTTGAATTCTGGGTTCCCAGCAAATATGAGCCTTAATCTTAAAACTTTGCATGAAATAAACACTTGAAAATGTTAAATCTGTGTGTAAATAATATAAATAATATATCGTTTCTATTTTAAAATGGTATCCCTGAAGTAAATAAACTTTCTACCATACACACCTCTTGTTTATACTGCAAGATAAAAAGAATTTCATATGGACACATTGCAGATTTTATTGAATAATCCCTGAGACCACACATTGGAAGAGTGTTTGACGTTTTTTGTAGACTCTGGTTTCTTACAAACGTCAGAAAATGAGCCAACTCCCTGAAAAATTTTCCAAACCCAGGCCACTGACTTCCACCCTAAGGTTTTCCTAGATCACAGAAAGGAAAAAATATATATATTCACCTTGATCTGCTACTTAGCCCTCCTTCCATTAAAATTTTCCACCTAGCTTGCAACCCCTCGACACACACACACACACACACCATCTTCCCAGACTGATCTGGGTTTTCCCAAACTGTGTCAGGCTGAGTAGCAGAGTTGTAATCAGCCCTCCTCACACTGCGTGTCAGCAGCACCGGTCATCCAGCTGACCAGCTGCAAATTGCGTTTGAACCTCCAAAGGTTTTCACCAGCCCAATGCTACACTGTGTATTCTTGCTCTCATGTTTCTTATGCTCTGTCTGTTTTAGATTCTTAGCTCGGCTCATTCGCTCGGTGGCACTGCATGCAGGCATCCCACTTTCCCATGACTCCCCTCACCCTCTCGTGCACTCTGTGGTTTGGGGAATTCACCGTTTCCCAGGGTGGCTGTTTTTGGAGCTCATCTGTGTGGGCATGTCATTAACACTGTCTATATGTTATACATCATCTGGAACAAATTTATCCAATTTATCCAGCGATTGTGTGGTGCCCCCAAATTTAGAGTGATTCATGCATGTGCGTCTGCCTGCTCTGAGCGACCTCACATCTTATTGCATTACTCTGACGGTGCATGTTTCCTAATGTTTCCGCACATTAAACTTGTGTGCATTGGTCCCTTTTCAACTTCAAGGAGCCTATTTAATGCCAGACTGGATGTAAACCCACTTCCCACCCAGCTCTTTGGGCTCCACCGCAATGGACCAAGGTCATCTCTCTGTCACACGTGAACACACGCGTGCACCTCCAACCCCACTCGTGCACTTTTCTTTCTTTTTTTTTTTTTTTTTTTGCAGGAGTGCTCCGGAATGGCTAGACATGTGCATTAACCTGAAGTGAGAAGGGGAGAAAGCGAGCGTAAGAAATGCCAAGTCATAGTTTCCGAAACCCACCCGCCCACACCCTGCATGCACACACAACCACACACACACCTACACAGGCACACACACAGCCATACCGTGCAGACGCATTTGACCACAGTTACAAACAGACTTTCTTTCCAGTGTGTGAACTCACATCTGTTTCCTGACAACAATAATAGCTACAGATCAGGCGGGTAGAGGCCCAGCTTACAGGTGTCTGTAGTTTGACAACAAATGAGGAAGCAACCTGATGCTGAACAAGAAGTATGAAAAATGTTAAAAACAGCAAAAATATAACTAATAAATTGGTTATAATGGCAACTAAAAGTAGTCAACTCACCACTGCAAATTAGTAAAAAGAAATGTCAAAAACGCTCAGGGGTTTTCAATAAACAAATTGTCCAAGAACCATTTAGTTAAACTGAGATTATAAGGATTTTATCTGAAATCAACACAATATTCTACATTTTATTATTGCTGCAGCTCAGATTTATTCTATCCTCAGAGATAAGAGCGAAAATTCTGCGATCACACGTGAAACAACCAACCAGTGATTTCTTGCAGCTGCTGTTATTAAGATATTGCACTTAAAAAAATAACTGGTAGTGGTAATGTTTAATTTTATGTCATGTTTCATGTCAAGAAAGCTCCGAAAAAAACATCATTTCCTTGCAAAAAAGAAGGAAAGTCATTTAAGATATAGATGAAGGTCTACTGTTTAAGTTTAAAGTTACAGGATCTTTGGCTGAACCACCTGAATGTGGCAGAAGGAGGAAGTTATCAGAAGCTACAGACTTTGTCAAACGTTTCAGCTAAAGAACACATGCAGCGATACTTGGTGGTAGCAGTCAATAGTATTTGAATTTTCATAGTGAAGCAGAACATGAAGAGATATTTGCCTGAAATCCAAGACATGGACCCACTACTGACCCAGAAGCAGAACAATTCACCTCCAACTCACAGCTGTCAAAATAATCCATTTGGGTTTTGGTTCTGCGGAACTCTGGAATAAACCACGATCTTCTCGGACTGAAAGGATCAGCTGTATGTCTGAAGGAAGACAACATACTTACTGTACAGTGAAGCATGGTGGTTGCTCAATGATGCTTCTTTTTTCTGGCACAGAAAACCTTTGGAAATTGACTAAATCAGGAGGAAATATCAGAAGCTCTGGAGTCACTGGAGCCGCAAACAGGACAACCATCTACCTAGGCTGGGTTCTAAGAAAAATTCTAGACCAATGCACTGCAGCCATGACAGTCGCTTGACTTGAACCTTACTGAAAATCTCTGGTGGGATTTGAAAAATTTGGTTGAGGCCTAAAAAACCTGGGAAAGATAGGGACTGAATGCCTTCACACATGCAGGGTGAATTAGGATTCCTCAGAAGCGTTGCCAGAAACTGTTGTCATCCATAAATCCGTTTTGCAGCAGGAAGTAGCTGCAAATAGGTGCTGTGATAAACACTAAAGATTCTTGTCTTTAAAGGGTTCATTCATTCTGAGATGACAATAGTTATAAAAAGTGGAACTTTGTGTTACGTTTTGAAGCACCTACTAGTCAAACTACAAGTGGGCGTTAAACCATTTAAATTTTATTTATTGCTTGCTGCAAAATATTCTTATGGACCCAACAGTGTTAATTCCTGTCTCACATTTCCTATTAGCGCTTATTAATGTATGTTGAAGCATGCATGAGTTTGCATTTCACTTCCAACCTATTTTTGTCTCCACACTAGGTGTTAAATTCCTCCTTATACACGTATGCATTGTACAAACATCCTGTGGTGTTAATCGGTGGCGCACTGATGCTGCATTGACATTGTCTGTGGTTAGCAGGAGGGTAGATTCGCAATAAGGAAAGCATGAGGGCTTCTAACCATATTAAGGTTAGCCTCAGGCGGGGGTGGGGGTTGTGTGCATTTTCACTCTCACAAAACTGACAGGCACCTGCAAACCACACTAATTCTTAACTAGGAGATCTAATGTATATTTTTGTAATACATTGCAGTTCAATCTTTCTTTGAACTGTAAACAGAGTAAAAAAAAGAAAGCAGAATTTAATTGGCATGATTTGGAATAAATCTTTGATAAATCAAGGGCTGCAGCCAAAATCTATTTGCAATTCATAACAGGTTAAATGGGTTCGATATTCTATTTGCTTTGCTGAAGTATTCATACCCCGAGAACCTTTTACCATTTTACTTACATGCAGCAGTCTTTAACTCTTAACGGATTTCAATGTTGTTATTGTGTGTCATAGACCTGCATATAGTAATGCATAATTGTGAGGTGGACGTTGATTGCTTGGATATTGTTTGTAAAAATAAATAATAGAAAAGTTTGCATGCATTTGTATTCCAACCTTCTGATTGTTTAACTTTAATTATCTTTTGCATGTTTTTGCATTCAGACGTTTAACAAAACATCTTAAAAAAACAATCTATTTTCCTTCCCCTTCTAAGTTAAAGGGCTATCTGTATGAGTAATTTCAGGGGGTCTAAATACTTTGATAAAAAACTCAAAACTTATTATATCCAAGAGCTAGAAATGAGGCAAAAAAATGAGTCATAGAAAAGGAGACTGCTTCTGATTTTTACATGAAAATCAGAGTAAACTTTGAATGCCATTAACAACATAAAGACTAATAATTTAAAAGCTGTTAAAACAACTGAAGTATGACAAAACTGCAAAGACCTATAAAACAAAAGCGAGCATGTGCCGTTTCTGCACAGTCACAATCTGTGTATGTGAAGGTGAGCAGTATAAGACGAGAAGCGCCAAGATAAAAGATGAATTCTGCACATTCACATAAACCACACATACTTCCTCTACAGTAACTGTACAAACACCTACACATCTCTACAGTTTCAGTCACCTAAATGCATTTTGTTGCTATGTTACAATGTCTGGGTAAAGACACACATGGATACAAGTTTAAAAAGCAGAAACAATTTACTTGATCAAAGGTGTGTAGAGTACATATTATCTTAAACTTTATAAAGTCTTTTCTTGATGAATAAATAAATAGAAACCACTGCATCATTAAAAGAGGAGATTTCATTTTAAATAAAATAACTTAAACAGTAAAAGAGTATCCTTATAAATAACGGAAAATTCAAGCATAAATATGTAAACGTGCCTTTATCGCATGGATCAAACACTTAGTTAAATGGCTTCGCTCAGTCTTCAATCACAAATCTTTGTAGAACACCTTGGTTAGAGGGTACCCCAGAAAACCTCTCTCTGGAGTCTCTTTCTTCATCTCATCGTCATCTTCCTCATCAGCCGCTTCCCCCAGTTGCAGATAGCCAACTTTTCTAAAGAAGGCTTCCCCCACTTTAGAGGGGTAGGGGACGTGTGCGTACACTCTATGTGCGCCGGTCTCCCTCTCCTTCAGCTCCAGGCTCTGGACCAGCAGCCGACCCAAGCCCTCCCTGCGGTACCAGCAGCCCGTCACAAGCCTGCAGATCCTCCTCACACCCGGCCTCGTCTCACTTTCACGGAAGATGCAGCCCACTATTTCCCCCTCGCAGTCTGCAACCCACACCTGACCTGCGGCCTGTTCTCTCTCTGCGGTGATCTTCTCTGATGAAATCTCCTGCTCTTTGTCTTTAGATCCAATTCTTCGCCTTTGCTGGACAAAAAAATAAGATATTAGATGTGAGAGATATTTAAACCTAACAATATTTGACATGAAACAAAACCTTGGAAGCATAAAACATAAATCTATACTTTGCATTCTTTTTCAAAGTAAATAAGTGATTTGAAAATACATTTATTTCTGTTGAGGTATGTAGTTATATATAATACTCGTCATGTAGCATCTGTTACCCCACTGCCTTGAAGTTTTGTAACAGCAGACAGATTATTTTGAGAAAATAGGGGCTTTTTCTAAGAACATAGTGAATGGATGTAGGGTTTCTAACTGATATAAAAAAGAGGATATAGCAAACACCTTTTCTACACAGTGTACACCAGAAACACGTATGCTTCTTTGATTTATCCTTACATACTAAAAACAGTCTCCTAGTTGGAAACGCATGTTGCCCTAGAATTATGAAACAAATGGGGTATTTGATTAAGGGAAGGAACAGCAAACAGGACACAACACAGTTCATACCATGGTCACAACAGATATGTAGCTTAAGTTCAGAGTTAACAGTCAGACCATCAAAGCAACCTAAACGATGTCTTGTGAGCATCGAATTTTCCTGCTAAGTTAATGTATTTTATAGCTGTCTTTACTTTTTACAATACAAAACATCTTTATATATCAACAGATTAGCTCAATTCAATACCTGCTCTTTAGAAATGTTCTTCCTGCCCCAAAATATAGCTTAGTCTGCACATTTCCCCACAACCCATAAGCCAAATAAAGGAGAGAATATTTCAAATTCTTTTCATTTGATAATGGGTGTCCTTTGTATTGGCACCTGGAAATTCCTTGGTGAGCAGCTCCAAGAGCAACTCATTCAACTTTTTATTTCTAATTTAGGACTTACTTCTGGGAAACATGCTGCAAGCCGAAGGAGACCTTTACTCTAGGTGCTCTGACCCACAACAAGCTGGAAGCAGCTTTGCATAGCAAAATAGAGCAGATCAGATATGACTTTGGTACATTCACAATAACTACAGGCCCTGCTACAGTGGACTTTTGAGGCTAAAAGGGGATATGTCCAGTAGGATCATCCCAACTGCTGGAATCTAGAAGACGATTCAAGATCAGATTAAATTCAGATCTAATCAACAATGCACTTACTGAAAAGTAGCATTTTGATATATTTCGAATTAGCGGTTATTCTATTGAAAAGGTTTAAGCAAATCACTCTTTTTTATTTAGTTAATTGAACTATTTCTTACCCTGGAGCCTCTTCTCGGTTTGGGTTTCGGTAGGAATGGACATTTTATTTTTCCTTGGTGTTCAAGTAGGAAACACTGGGGAATATTTTCACTAGAACTTGATGTCCATCAGGTTGGTCTCGACCATGCTGAGCTTCCTCAAAGACACTGCAGGATGGTCAGGTTCTATTTTAAGTAGCTGCATCCTGATGATGTCTGTTCATCGCTCCCAATGCTGTAATTCTATTTAGGCTCAAATAAGACAATCCAAACTCTATCAGGACCGATGTTTAGTTTATATAACCTTATTCTGTCATGATAAAATGATTCAGGTTGTTACATCTCCAGGCTACTGCAACCTTTTCAACACATCACAATAAAGATCTTTATTTTATAAACTGATAGGAAAACTTCAAGGTTTTACTATTACCACAAGCACTTCTTTGTTCGTAAAGCTATATCTCTTTTTAATACAGGACTAAGTAGGGGGACTTGCACCTGATCTAGTGTAGCAACTTTTGGTCAATAATGAAATATACTGCGTTATTCTTCCTATTAAGTGTTAATTTGTATTTTATCTGATTTTGGTATTTTTATTTATTTATTTTTTAATCTTCCATACCTTGTCTTTTAGTTTTCATACTTGCTGCAACATTAATTGCCCAATTTTGGCTACGAATAAATCTGAAATCTGTCCTGAATAACTGTAACTTCAAGCTTGTTCTCTACTGTCTTGTTAACCGAAAGTTTTCTTCTTTTCTGTTTTGATCATAAATAATACATTCAATGAGCTCCAAGCTTTTAAAAACACCCATTGAAATAAATTAAAAAGAAAAAAAAAATACCTAAAAAACAAAAACCTTCAGCAACAAGCACCTTTTTTGTGCCTGGTGTTTTCCCGCTGATCCTGCAGTAAGGATTCTGTAATGTCTCGTCCTGTTGGCCTCTGTAGCTGCTGCCTACGTAGTCCCAGTAGGGGCGGCTGCTGCCCAGGACCCCCGTCGACCGTGGCATAGTGATTTTGAGAAAAACAATAAGCAGGAACACAGGGATAGCAAGGGCTAGGATAAAAGAATGGACGAGACAGCGCAGGATAGAGGAGAAAACAGCCAGGATGAAAAGGCAGAGAGGACGTGTGAGGATGTGTAAGATGAGACGGTTCTCTGTGCCCTCACAGCCTTCCTAGTAAGAAACAGATTTAGGTAAAAAAAAATATATAGAAAATAAACAAAAACAAAGTAAAAACATAAAAAAATTAACAGAAATAAAAGGAACCGAACCAACTTTGATAAGTGCTTTGATTGCTTCAATGTCATCCTCTTTCATCCTCCTCATCATCACCTTGTCCAGCTCCAGTCTCACCATGTTTTTTGGTTTTGACAGCAGGCCCTTGGCTCCACTGTTTCTACCTGTGATGTGTTGTAAACACAAACATCCACAACGCGCAGACAGCCTGTAACACATTTCACATTTATATATAATAAAATAGTATATACATAGAAAGACTAAAATGATACTAGGATATGGATTTATTATTAGTATATATTTTATTTTTTTACTGACAGGCTGGTTAACACTACTATACATTTAAATCATTGAGGTACAAATTATTATTTTAGGCTCAGAGTTATTGCAGTCTGGAAAACGTTTACCGCACTACAACTTATATACCCTCGAACAAAGAAGACGGCGGCGGATTATGAAGGATTATCTGCATCTATATCGTAGCATTAATGTGTTTTCATTATGAATCAGTGCTCATTTTTGCCTTAGCTTCCCTCAGCTATCAAGGGGGCTAAACACGCTTGTTTAAACCCATATTTGGTTATTGCGTAGCTCTGCCGTCACGTCTGCGGCTCTATACGCAAAGCTCTGCTTACCTTCTGCACGATGCGCCTCAAATAAAACCCAGATTTCGCAAATAAACACCGTATTTGCCTCTTTTAGTCAACAGTCCGTGTGGATTCGTTGAAAGACCACACTGCCTCTGCTTACGTAAAGTGCGCATCTCTGAATACAACCCATTTGTGTTTTTACAATTCGTTTCAAGTCATATGTAGGTCTATTTACGCTATTTGCGTACGTAAGATACGCGGTGCGCGGAAACCGTTGACAGCCGATACCTGTTACGCTTGGCTATAAATATTAAATAAAGCAGACTGGATGTACATATTACAATCACATTTAATGTTGAGAAAATTTAACGCCCCCCAAAAATGTGATCAAACTAAAATTAATTGCTACCACTAAAACTTTTAATATAATACAGTAAAATAAAAAAACACGTAACACTAAGACAGCTAACTATGACTTAAAAAATATATTTAATAGATTTCCTACGTTTGGAAGTCAGTTTAATTAGACTCTGCTCCCCCTCTGCTTGTTGCTGCTCAATTGCTATGAGAAAGCTACTATCCTTTTCTAAGCTGACAGAAAATAGATTTAGATATTTAATTTAGTTTTTCTGTCTGGCTTATTTTATTATTTCTGTTAATGTTGATTTGTAAATCTTGCATCTCATGAAAACCAACAATTTAAACATAAATGTTATGGACAATGTTTTAGCCTCTGACAAGAAATTTATCCAACAGACAGAAACTGACTCCTATTGAAAGGAGGGTCAGCCACAGAAGGTCACTGCTGTTTAGAGTGCTAAAGCCATGCTAGATGGAAAGTTGAGTGGATGGAAAAAAGAAACAGCTAAAAATAACAACCTTGGGATGAATCTTTAATGGTGTTTTGGAGGATTCACAAAATTGTAAATTGTAGCTGGAACAAAAGCTTGAAAAAAGATAAATCCAGGACCAGTGACAAGGCTCTTGCGTTGCTGGTACAATAACATACATCTCGTTCCTGAATCAAGCTAGGAAAGTTCAGTTTAGGCAACTGGACGTGTCGTTTTCTGGAAGACGTTTCACCTCTCATCAATAGACTTCATCAGTTCTGACTGATGCAGGAGAAAACAGAGATAAATATACTGTAGGTATGATCAAAAGTTATGTATGGGAGAGAGAAGAAACAAAAGGTGGCTCTGATGGGTTGTTGAGTAGGTCGTCAGAGTGGTTTCGGTCACATGGCTCTGTTGAGTCAGGTGGAGGAAGGTGTGAGGTGAATCTTTTGGG
>JAUZNJ010036675.1:0-36252 GCA_034780135.1 Jordanella pulchra
TTTATTTATTTATGTATTTACTGAAAGCTTAAGATCTCTTCCTCTTACTTTTTAGATTTTGTAGTGAAACAAATTATAATATATTCAAACAGATTGGCAGTTATTAAAATCATGCTGGAGGCCGAATTTGAATGCAGTCTTACAGAAACTGCTCTCTCACATGTGTGGCCCGTGTTTCTAAAGTAAATAATTAATGTGTGCTCATTAATGAGTCGTCTCTTCACAAAACTGATCAGAATTCAGCCCAAAGACTGATCCGTGCATCTGTTATGGATAGCTGTAACTAAACAGAGTTACGTAGTAAAATCATATTTTTTTTAAGTTGGGCCAAGACGTTTCAAATGTTTTTTTTACACTTCTTAAGTTTGTAATGTATAAGCTTGTTATTCTAAAGGGATGCAGAACTTTAGAGATTCCCCATGAATCTCAGTAATAAATCTCTGACAGACGTACTTTCCAACACTTTATCATCTGCTCCACCACAGAAAAAGAAACCATTGAATCTTTTCCAAGCAAACATTTGAGATGAATAAAGCTCGTGTTCAGATTCACCACAGGAAAAGGACACGGGGGCCTTTTGTGTTGCCAAATCATTTTTCAAATTAAAATGTTTTCCTTATTTGTCATAGTTTCTTTTTTTATTTCAAATACTCTAATTAAATTCCCCCTTTAAGACAATGATAAATATTCATCTACATTCAATTAAATTAAAATGATGCATATAGAAGCTCCATCATTTAATCAGAGGTAGTTTAGTGTCACATTGAAGTTTTTTTTCTGTAAATCCTAATGATATAAAACTAATATGACCATAAACCTAATAGTTTAATAGTAAAAGTAACAATATTCTTTTTCTTAAGGTGAAGTTAGATACAAACTGTAGTGCTGTGATATCTAGTAGTAGCTTGGGAGGATAAAGTACTACTAATATTTTTAAGATCTGTAAACATACAATCTAATTTTACTGACAAAGTTCTGGTAATTTAAGGCTGACCCCCATGTTAGGGAGTCTGCCTTCTCCACTCAAGATATACTTTGGGACGGTCTTATAAGGAGATACAACTGATTAGATTTCTTACAAAGGCTTAGTAGTTTTCTAACAGCAGAAATGAAACCGCAACAATGAGACCACTGCAGTATCTTCTGACAGAAACCAGGCTTAAGGTCAGAGGAGCAGAGCTGTGAGGGAGTCAAAAAGATCAGCTCTTTGGAACAGATGATTCAAAGCGGTGAGTAATGCTCACCACAAAGAATCACAAACATAGTCACAGTCTAATTTTAAAACACCAAAACTTGCAGTACCTACAGATGGAAGCCCTACATGGATATCCATGGAGAAAATGAAGCTATACGACATGATCTCATTTGTTTACGTTACTTTGTACGCTTCTAAATCAAGTGAACAAACGAAAAGGAAGAAAAAGAAATCAGAAAACACAAAGGATATTAAATAAGAATCCCCTTTCAATCCAAAATTCAGAATGAAGTCAAACCACAGTCTAATGTTACAACATCACTGGGCAGTAAATCGAAGCTCAGTAAAGCAGCCCACAGCGTGTTATGCCATAAATCTCAACAAAATCGGAACATCCCCACAAATTAAAACTCCTCCTCGATAACTTTAGCATGAGAAAATAACACCAACATCACACTCCTGACCCTGCTACAGAAAACCTCTTTAAGCCTTTGTGTCCTTCCACTATCTTCTAGGTCACATAGGCTGAAGGTGAAGGAGGGAAACACGTGTATCCTTCCTGCCAGTGAGACCAACTCATTCTAGCCGTCCCAGGAGAGAAATACAAGTTCTGGGTCTGCCAGGAATCCTCCATTGGATAACCTTGAAAGGAGCTCTCCAGAAGCCATCCCCGTCACACTTGTATCACTCGTAAGCAGGGCTTCATCCACGTTTTATCCCCTTGTATCTCAATCTATAGGTCATGATGGATATCTCACGTTCAAAAGGTAAGGTTTGGTACAGAGACGGGCAGAATAATCCACCTATAATCCCCGACGAACAAGATACAAAGATAACCGAGCCAGAGACAGGAAGTCAGCCTCCACCCAGGGGGAGCAGGGCATCGTTTTCTGGTTGACAACTCAACAATGTTCAGTTATCTACTGTAAAAGGGTCAAACATAAAAAAAAATGTTGCTGCGTCTCTAGTTACTGTAATGAATGACTACAAGGACAAAATAAAAAGGAGAAACCCAACTCTTGCTTCCCTTAAGTGGAGCTCAGCTGAACAAGCTTAGTTTCTACACCACAGAGTCCACAGTCAAGGGTTGGTGAGAAGCTGGAAATTCAATGGATAAAAATAAATACAAAGAGAGGTGGAAGGTTCTTTCAGCTGACTGGAGCGGTTTAAAACGAAACTGAAAACGTTTAGAAATAATCATAAGCGAAAAAGGCTTTGTTCTTTAGTTTGAAACAGTTAAGCTGGAAATTGGTGACCAAAACTGTTTGGTGCAAATTTTTAAAACACCAGAAGCTGAGTTCATGGGATTTTTATTTATTGATTTTACCAGTTACTAATTTACTAAATTACTAAAACATCTGAGAACTTAAAGCATCCAGGATGTGAGGGCTGCCAAATAGCACCAGAGGTCAAACGTAGGGGTGGTTCCCAGTTATTTTTGACTCAGACTTTTACAGTACATCAACCTTTTGCTACATTTTTCCTGAAGAAGTCAGCCCAGATGGTGCATGTCTGCGTCAAAACTGGCCACGTAAGATGTTCTTACATGAAATCTTATTTCCAACCAAACTTAAGATTGTTGTTCTACACTCTACCTCCAAAATAAAATACATCTATTGTAAAATAATTGCATGACAAAGAGAAAAAGCCTGGTTACATAACACAGACTTTATCTAAGCGTATAGGATATGAGAAACATGTATTGACAGCTAAAAACAGGAGTTTAGAAAAGATGAAAGCTTCTTACATCGGACCAGATTTCTTAAAATGAAAAACAAATAAACCATGGAAGAAAATCAGTGTTAGGGCTCCAACAACTAATGAACCTGTTCACCAGAAAACCAAACTGCTGAAGTCTGTAAACAGCCGCGTCCCTCCCTTTCTGCTGGCTGGGAGAAAGCCAGCTTTTGCAGACCTCGTCTCTTCCTGTTCCTCCTGATGTTCTATGTTTTGCAGCTCAGCACATAATATTTCAGGAAATTGTCAAGCAAGGAGCTGCTGCCACCCCCACCCAAAAAAAAAAACCTTCAAGATCAGCTGCTGTAAATTAAGCCAAGTCAGCTATCATAAAACTGAAGCACAAAAATTGTCTGTTACTAATGAGCAATAAAAAAGTGATGCTAAAAGAATCATTTGGACTCAGCAAACAACATCCTGACATGAACCAAGTCAGCTAAAAACATTGAGTCTATGAAGCTGAAAGATTTCTTTAAAGCCGGGCTGAATGGAAAAACTTTTATTCTTTTTACATATTCTATTTATTCTCTCCGACTGTGCTTAAGCTACTTAGAAAAGACAAACAGGTGGATTTTGTTGAGAAATACCCCAAGAGATTTGTAGAAACTGCACCTAAAATAGGTTCCATTAAAAATTCTGTTTATTTAATTTAAAACTTATAAAAAACTATAACCTTTTGTTTGTCAACCAACAAGCTTGCTTGAGAGGTATGAATGCTTCAAAGCAACTTATGAACAGATTCTGAATATGGTGCATCGATGGCAGGTTATTGGTCGATCACAGATTCCTGATATGCCGATTCCAATTTTCTGATTTTTTTTAATAACAGACTGTGTCAGCTGTTATAAGATCACAAAACTCCTTCAATATTTCAATCTCATCTTACTAAAAGGCATCGATCAGTACCTGTAAAAGGATAACTTTGAAATATAAACCAAAGTTTAGAGCGTTGATTTTCAAACCTTTGCAAAGGTATATAAGATTTAGGAAATCGAGATCAATAAATTGGTGCACCGCTAATTCTGAAGCCAGAGAAACATGAATGAAGTTGGTGCAAAGAGGCCTTATGTAGAAAATAGTGAGTTAGGCTCCATGGGATCCCGAATGTGACGCCTGGGCCGTCTCTGTCAGAGCAGTGTGCAGCCAGGCCTGTGTAAGCATAAACATGAACATGCATGTTTTCTTCTGCTGCTGTCAGTGAGCCCAACACAGATTGATAATCCTTGTTTACTAAACATTAATACAGCCCTGAATTCAAGGACATGACATCACGGAGTGGCGTGCAGAGCTGAGAGTGTTTGATAAACATGAGAAATCACTAAATAAAAACAGAGCGACAGGAAGGGCGTGATTTTCAAAGCTAAATGTAGAATATTTCCAAAAATACCATTACCGGAGGAAGTTTTCAGTTCGGCAGGGTGTGTTCCTACAGTATATCCCAACAATCTGAAGTGTTATAAATGGCTCCACTCACTGAAAGTCTTGCAGATGTCTGACACCGCCTTGAAGACCCGGTCTGAGAAGTTCACCTTGACCTTCATGTGCTTCATGTTGGGCAGCTGCAGGCGCAGCAGTTTGTGCTGTGGCGTGAAGAGCAACCTGGCGTCGGCCTGGATGCCGTACTTGTCCAGCGTCCAGTGGGTTTTTAGCAGCCATGTCTTCTTCTTCTCCCACCACAGGGCATGGTCCGACCAGTCCTTCTTCACATCTAGGATCACAGAGGAAGAAAAGTGGGGAGAAAAGATTAACAAAGTTCATAGCAAAATAACAAAATAATAATAACTGATCAAGAATTTAAAAAAAAACAAGAGGAGAAAATGTGAACATCTGCTCCGTAGTTAACTAAAATATGTTCCTTCCAGTAAAGAGATCATTTAGAAAGAACACTGCAAGGGGCTGTTGAAAAAAGCTTGTAATGGGGCAGCAGAGTCACAGTGTGAAAGGACCGTGTGAAAGACATTGCTGTTTGAGTGACACTGTGGGAATATCAGGTTCTCACCCCTTTTATTCCAAAGTCACATGGTGATCCCTTTTAAAACAAACGAAAGGCACCCGAACCCCACGTAGCTTCTAGGCTTTTGCTCAGTAGGAGCTCAGCACAAAGGCAACAGGCCTGTGGTCTCTTAGTCTACGTGTCTGACTTCAAGGTGGAGGTGAAAGCCGCAGGGATTTGAAGGGAATGCGCAGCATCTGTTTTCAAGCTCACCTGGTTTCTATTAAGAACGCAGCCATAAGCTGAGGTTTAGCTGAACTTCCAATCATTACAAAGCAAAATGCTAATAAAAAGCAACCCATCATTTATTAAGTAAATAAAAGCCTCACTTTTCCTGAAAATATTCAAAATGCTCCTATAATGAAACTTTTCAATTCATAGTTATTTTTTTTTAAAGTTCATCAGAGTTTTAATCTTCCTACAGTATAAATATAAAGAAAGCTCCAGATCTTCCTCCCACTAAGCTGGATGATGCATTCATCTCAAAAGCTCCCTGTTGTAACTCGGGGTCCCCGGTTATCCATACCAACTGGTTATTTAGGGATGACAACAGCGCAAGGTTTTCCTTTCCTGCCATAACAAATGGAAATGAGGGGTTCACTTTATGAAAGCGTAACTATTCGTTTGATAAGATGAGACTGAAACAAAAACCATGGATGTTTCTAGCAGGAAACAAAGGATTATCTCATGTCCATCGGTGCAGTGGGGAATCCGTCCAGCTGTTGATCTGTTGCTCTTCCCTGGGAACCTTATAAATCACCATGATCTTTGAAATACCAGCAGCTATGAATAAAACATTGCATGGCCTCAGAAAGTAATCTAAAAAAATAGGTTTACATCATTTAACAGGATAATATTACAAAAGAAATGGGCAGATGAAGAGAATTTGTTTATCAGATACAATATAGAGTTATAGACCCGTACAGTACTGAGAGAACCAATGATGACATTATGTAACGTGTGGCATTTCAAGGTTTCTCCCTTTGTAGGAAAAACGAATCCTGCACCAAACTAGACAGGAACCCACTTTTTGAGGGTAGTTTCAGTCCGTTTTTGGCTTCTGGTCCAAATACAAACTGAAACACTTTTTTTGAACATATTTAGCCACTGTAGAAGGGGCTGCAGCAATACCAGTGTGAAGCATGTGGTTGCAGGCACCACTCAAAATTTAGAAAAACAACATGTTAAAACTACTTCTGTTGATACGCAAAATGATTTTTAATCTGTAATAACTTCACAGATATACAAACAGTAATGCCCCATGTAGGACTTTGGAGGCGTAGTGATAAGAGCACAGCTGTAAGCACCTGGTTCAAACCCCGCAGACTGCCAGTATCCCTGGGTACTCTCCAACACCGGGCACACAGCTGTGCTTAGGGTACAGTGTGGGTTTAAAGCCGAGCAGCATTGCAGATAATTCTGTAAGGTCTTGATTTTTGCTGCCTGCTAAATTGGCTTGTGTAAACAAGAAAAGGGGAGCTATTAGAAGATAAAAAAGGACAGTAATGTACATGGAAAAACAAGTTTAGCCCTAGAACTCCAGAAAAGGGCATGAACCAACGTGAACCTTTCTCTTCAGCGCCGTTTCTGCAGTTGGAGCCATAGCTGGGCTGGGCTGGCCACAGCATTTATTGTGAGCAGAACACCCGCACCGCAGCCACATCGCAGTCAGTGTGATCCTGGCGTGTGAGTGGTGGGTTAAATTCATAGTTATAGTTTTCCTCCAGTTTTGGGCCAGTACTCTCTGCCACTCCGGTCGTTTATGTCCAACAGGAGCAACAATTTTATTTACAACTTATAGTTTACCTCCAAAAACGTACAAATTTGAGTCAACCTCCCCAGACCCAAGAAAAGTCGACCTCCGGTCAGCAACAAACAGTTGGAAAAGGACTACTCTGAAAACATCAAACACATAAGCTAGAACAAAGCAGAAGCTCAGTGAACATTTGTCCTCCTTGATAATTACATAAAATAAACCCAGATATATAAAAAAACGCAGTTGGACATTACTAGTTCCTGAACCCCATCCACCTGTCTGTTAACCAGCTTGTTACCATGACATCTGAAAAAGCGGGCTTATCATTTACAAGTGTTGCTGTTGTTTTCCCTGTTTTTCTGTGTGCTTTACTTTACATGCCCGCCTCCCGATCTCATCTGAGGGTTGAATGAATGGGATTGGTGGGTGTCTGAAAGCAACACCAGAATGTCTGTTTAAACCAAGGAAGGAAAACTGCTTGGTTGTGGGCGAGGCGAAGCGAGCAGAGGAAGTGATTATGATAATGATTAAAATGGGGAGCATGAGTAGAGGAGGGAACAATGAGCATCTCCTAGTCCCTTAGAGGCTGACCTGTGGTTTGTTAAGCTGCTGCTGGGTTTTACACCGTTCACTCCAAGAGACAAACACTTGGAAGCTGAGTGAAAACATTCCTCACTTTCTGACTCCCAGTGCTAGTTGCTCTATCAGCAGGGGGTCACCGCTTCATTCTGATGCCTCAGCTGTGCAGAACACGACTTTATTGGTGTCATCAACATAACAACCCCCCCCACGCCTAAAGCTTGGTGGAGGCATCAAAGGCAGAACCCGTTAGGAAGGATGAAGAGAAAATATAAAAATAATCCTCAATGTATTTTTGCTCAGTTTTTCCCCTCAGACAACCGTGTAATTTCTGGTGTCTGGGAGCAGCCGACCATAACATTTGGCACCAAGGTTTGCGCCACATACATCCTATAGAAATGTGCTTAAGAGTCATCATGCATTCCTGAATACATAGACTTGGTCAATCTCAGACATCAAACTCCCTATAGACTCTGCTTCTCCATTTCTTTCTAGCTGCTGAACCCTCACTGAACATGGGCTTCTCCTGTATCCTCACCAGTGTCATTATGCAGTGGTTTGATGCCTTGCGATTGGACGAAACCAGCTTGGGCAGGTCTCTATTGGTCCCCTTCAGCAATGACAGGGTAACTCAATCCGCACAGAGCGAGAGAAGGCCAATAGAGTCGAACCGCTAAAAATATATAGCCTGCCAAGCCTGATGTAATGCAGCAGCTAGAGGAATGGGGGGCCTAAGTAATTGGGTGCATTAAATGTGGACCCACAGCTCCTGATACTTGCACATCGACTAAAAGGGAAGGGGGGGATGTAAAAAACATGTTTATGACCTCCACAAGACATGACAAATTATACAGTGAATGCATGTGTGTTTCCTTTATTCATCCATTAAATACATTAGCTCTCAGTGTGTTGTGCATAAATGCATCTGGGCTTTAATAGGCTTAATTCATTTACAAATTCTGACTAAAGAAATACTCTTCATTCAACAACATCACTTCTTAATCTGATTTAGGCACAATGTGCCATGAGCAGAAATAGCAGCCAATTAAAAAAATAAAAGCTATAGTTTAAAAAAACAAAATAACGTTTTAGAGCAGGTACTTTTAAAGACTCTAAAGAGATTTCACTGAGATTTTGCTCTGCTGCAGCACTTCTACTTCCTCTACATCCTGTCTTCTGCAACAAATATGTCTTTAGTTGACATTAAGAGGCTGCTTTGTTTAGAAAAACTTGTCTGTACCATGAAAGTGATGGACGAGTCAGGCGGGGAGAGGCGTCAGAAGCAGGAGAAGGCAGGTGGTAAAGCAGAGAGGATATTTAGGAAAAAGGTCAATAGCAGCTTCAACATTTAGCTTCAGATGGGATGCAATAATTCATATCAACCCAAGGAGAATTAAATGTAAAATCATAGGGAATAGAGGGATAAATTAACAGATCACATTAGCTGATAGCTGTCAATACTGCATAGCGCAGGTTTAGTTTGGCTACAGTCATCAACCAGCTTCATCTGAAGCAAGTTTATTTCCAGGTACTTTCAATCCGTATCAGATTATTTTATTTTTATTTTAAAGACTATCAACTAGTCTCTGCACATATTCACTATTACTCATCTATCCAATAGCAACAGACAACTCTTAACTTCCAACTTTAACTAATATGTTTAACAGCTAGCTGAAGATAATATAATATAAATGCGATATAATCCCTTAAACATGTTGTGGTCGGGCTCGGACAACCAGATGACATTCATAAACACTATGGTGGACGCAAAGCCCGGATGATGGACCTATCCATTTCATAGGGTAAAAGTTGACATTTTCATATGATTTAAGTTCCATTTACTCTGCAACAGATGTTTTTCCACAGTGAATGTCTGGAAGTCAGACACAAAATCTACACAAATCTTGTACTTGACTTATTGAAACGTTGTTGGTAAAAGTTTTCTAAGCGACCTACAACATTAATTAGCTTAAACTTGCACCATGAATGATAAAGAAATGAAGGGGAACATCCAGAAGCTACTGATAAGTCCACAATCTAAGTTAGGGAGCTAAAAGCACTGTATAAAGCTCGACCTGCATTTAATGTGTCGAATGCATGCAGGTGGGCCCAGGGTTCTAACCAGGCTGCTATGTTCACATTTGACCCTGATACTCTGAAATTCAGCCACACAGTTATGTAGTAAGAATTTTAACTATTCAAATAAAAAAAAACTCAAAATTCCTTCATTTAATTAACATTTTGTGTGTTAATTAAATGGAGATGTTAAAGTCTACATAATTAAGTGGGTTTTTTTGTTTTAAAGCTACAATAGAAATGATTTTCCTTTAGCGACGAAGCTGTATGACTGAACTCTGAACCTTTTTTTTTTTCCATTTCTATCGGTTTTATCATGATATCCTGGGTAGACCTTATTCTTTATAAGGCCTTAACTATATTCATGTCATCCTCCCTGCATATTTTGGGGGGACTTTAGAGTAAGGGTCATTTTTTCAGTCATTAAGGGCAAATTTTTACTGGAAATAAAGCTACACACTGCTTTTAGGACAAAAAAAATGATGATTTTAAAAATGAGTCAATGAATCAGTTAGAGAACTTATTTTAGTCTGCAGTAACACTGCAGACTAAAATAAGTCAAACTTAAGCTAAGCACAGAAGAAGCTGTAGCTGCAGCCTTAAAGTGGTGATTGGAAAGCATCACCACATCAACTCAGGGACTCATACTGCATCTATTTTCCTTTCAGGGCTTTTAAAAACAGGGCAACAGTAGGCATCATCTGGCAAACGCTCCAAGAGTGACTGAAGGGGTTTTGTGAGGCTTTCTGACCCCTATTAACCACTACAGCCAATCAGTTTTTGAAAACATGTCCATGTACTGAAAGGCCCTGTCATTTTCAGCCATCGGTTGAAAACATTATGACTTGGTAAGACTGGTCATGCCGTTTCCAAGGCGACTCCTCTCTGACGCCAGAGGGGCTGTGGAGCGAGGCCACGGCTTGTTTTCAAACAAAACAAAGATGATGAGCAGCGTTTGTTAGAAAAAACATTTATAAGAATAAGACAGAAGAGGCAACTTTAACAGAAAAAAGAGGACTTGAAGATGGTGGCTGGTATTTAATAATATATGAAATATTACATCTGAGAGTAAATGCTTATTAAATTACAGTCACTGAAACATGCACTGTGTACAGCAGATTTGATAGAAAGGCCACGTTATCCGTATGGTGGAGGCCAACGGGGGATCACAGAAGGAGGTTTTTAATCTCATTGGGTCTTTTCTGGTTGAATAAAAGGTAAAAAAAAAAGAAAGAAAAAAAAAAACTAAGCCTTTGGTGCTGCTGATGATTCGCGCTGCCAGGGGTCAGTCTGGAGGGCGGAGTCAAGGACACCCGGTTTTATTGACCCAAAACCAACACACTGTAATACAATAATCATCAGCAGGTAATATGAGCTGGTAAAAGCAAAAGTATCTTTGAAGCATGCTGTGTTATAACTGTAAACACTATAACTGCTTTTGGAATTATGTTCATAGAGAAAAACACATTCCCCATAACATCTGAAATTTCCTAGCTTTCATTTGAGCCATCATTTTGTAAATATCCAAGAAGAATTTAAAAGTTTCTGAAACCTTTTTTTGTGTGACGTTTGCAGCCAGTTTTCCATTAGAACGGTATGATAGTGACAGGACTCTGTAAACAATAATAGCTAATGGACGCACGTGTTACTAGCTATAGCGGCTAACGTGGAGAAGGTCAGAATAGGTCTCACAGCATTGGTAAGCGACTGGGGTTATCTACTGGCATGAATATATTTCCAAGAAATATGCTATCTTCCTGCAACAAAAAGACAACATGTGCCTGTATTATGTCCACTTTAATGCAACAGACAGATGATTGGCTGAAGGGTGCCTTTGTTTGCAGGCTACAGGCTTGACCACGAGGGGTAGAGAAGCTAAAAATTGTACTGAAGTATGAGTAGCATTACTTAAACATAGTTTAATTAAAGCTTCCTATCAGATATAACTGATACAAAACAGAAATATTTGTTCAAGAAATAAAATATTGACCTCTCAGCAGGACCTATTAACCACCCCGAGTGGGAGTCAGTCACCAGAGTGGAAATTCACTCCAGTCTCCCCTGGTGGGACATTATAACCTGGAGGCTTTCTGTAGACATTACTTGAGTAAATTCATTTCAAATCAAGAAAAATAAAAGCTGAATTTTATGGGTGGGACTAATAGGACACAGCAACTGCATTTATTGTGACGTTAGATTATCAAAACAAACAAACAAAAAAATGTTTTAGACCAAGTAACCGTCCAACTGCTGATTATAATATAGTTTTGTTTTTCTCTACATTCAAGATTAACACATTTATGAAAGTGGTCAAAGGCAGATATATCTCATGACTTCCAGACATGAAACCTGAAATAAGATCTACATTTAGTGAATAAATGTACACCAATTAGTAGGGAATAGATTGAATCAGGTAAAGAATACATCTATTGGTTATTTTCCGCTCATAAGGCTGAACTGAATGAGGTTAGCTGAGCTTTGTTTCCAGTCTCTGATTATATAACAGCTCAATTCCCAGCGACCAGCCCATCAAACTGGATATTTATCACAGAAATGAAATACGCGATACACATAAAGCTTGAAAAGGAGCCAGGGAACATTCTCATGTGTTATTGATTATGGTGCTCTAATACTCCTTCTGCTACCACTACTAATACTGCCTCTAGGCCTCGCAGACAACCACAGACCAGCCAAAGTCCAGGTAAAGTCCTTCTTTGGACATATGGTAAGGTCGTTATACAAGCATGGCCTAATTTCAATGAATGATGACTTGTACAGTTTTATACGAACCAGAGAAAATCAAATCTTTTCTACATGTCAACATTTTTGTTTCTGTTTTGCAAAGAACAGATTTTGATGTATTTTGGAGAAAAAAATTCTACTTATATTTCTGGTTTCTTGGAAATTGTGATGCAATGAAAGAAAATGGTGCGAACGGAACATGGATGCACATGCTGCAGGATGAAACTACATCATTTATATAGACATGGTTTATGTTACTTAAACACATGAGTAGCTTGATTTTTTTGTGTGTGTCACTTCTTGTGTTTATTTAAAGCCGATTATTAAAAATTGTGGCTGTTTGACATTAGAGACAAAGCTTAGATTACCGTTGGCTTTTAATAATTGTTTTTATAAAATACTATATATAAGCATCTTGTGATAAATACTGATTAAGAATATGAAGATAATATTTTGTTCAATGTTGCCAAGCCCTCAGATATTTTGTTAAATAACACTTATTTTAAGGACAAGAAGGGACTCAGTGTTTCCATCTGAGATTGGCAAATAGTACAGGTGCAGCTTGATAGGAAGAGCAAACAACTTGTCAAAAAGACGAAGAACCCAACAGTCCAGGCTTTGATGCATTAGGCTGAAAGCTCGGGGGCTCCAGGACGCCTCCTTAGATACAGACACTTGGTATCCATTTGCGTCGTTATCCCAAAAGAGCAACCCAGCGTGGATAGTACTCCTCCGCCCTGACCCAGCTTTATATGATTAAGTGTTCAGAGCCCTGGTGGAATAACGAGATTAGAAAGAATCTCTGGGAATAAGATCAATGGAGCAGATATACAACATTCATCTGTTTTTTCTTCCACACATGAATCCAGGTAAACATCCCTTCAGGGTTTTGCTGAGCTTCTCCACTGAGCACTTTTTCAATTGGACAATAGGATTTAGTCCCATCAGTGCAAGAAACCCAAAGGTTATCCCTAAAGGAAAAGGAAAACCTCGCAGCTGAGGGGGACTTTAATAAACTAGAAGAAACCAACAACAAGGTCCAGTTCCAAACCATTATCTTCAACTACCTCGGCTGTGAAAACAAACTCTTAGGTATGTTGAAAAAGGAATGAACAAAAGCCTCCAGATCATTTTACTCTATTGACACAAAGATTTGTGGCGTGACACCAACAATGAGGAGGTTTAACGTTTCTTGCTCTACATCTACAGCACTAAATGCACTACAGCAAGGTAAAAGGTTAAAAAAAAATATATATTAGTAGCGGATTCCTCAAGGAACCAATGAGAGGTTGTTCCAGTGCATGTTTTAGATGCCAGGCATGATTCAATCATCTTTAATAAACAGAGCAAGGAATGCATTAGAAAAACAAGAAAACAATATCTCAATGGAGGCTAATTTGGCCATATTTTTTTTTTAGCAGTATGTCACATTTTGGTACAGGCTAATTTTTATGCCTAAAGATTAAAAGAATGCATTTATCTGAAAAAGTTTGCTTTCTTTAACTACACTGTGTTGAACTGGAGATGAAATTCAACTATCCTGCCACTTACAGCACGTTTATATAGAGCTATATTTCTTTTTTTTAGGCTGTAGTCGCCTTTATTTTGCGTTCTTTTTGAAAGTAGGCAGACGGGAAAGTCTTAAATAACTGAATTACTGGGAAAAACCGTTCAAGGAACTCAGATCACAAAAGTTGAAGTTCTGACATATGATTACATTAAAAACAACTACAGAGCATTTAAAGTAATCAAACCAAACTAGTGAAACGTGATTCTGAAGGTTCTAAATTTGGATTTTTAGTTAAAAAAAATAATGTGAAATCCAGCTGCTCTAATGTGTTTACCTTTTATAAAAAAATAGCCTGAGAAAATGGGATAAAAATATTGATTAAAGCTCTGTTTTTGTATGTGAAATTCTCTTTCATTTTTCAGTCTCAAATTTCCTAAATTTCTACCTAAAATCATCTGCTCCAATCCAGCCATCTATCACAATTCCCTGGAATTTGAGGGAGACGTTTCTGCACTTGGCAGGCTTTATACATGTAACCTGCAAAAAACCAAATACTTACACGCTGAAGGATGGACAGGACAAAGAGAGTAGAGAATGAGAATGACAGAAGAAAACACAAGGAACCAAGTCCAAGCATGAAAGGAAAGAATAGAAAAAGAGAGTAGAGAAGACAGAAGAAGAAAAAGAGGACGGATAAAGACTAAAGTACAAAGAAGAAGTGGGGAGGAAAAAAAGAGCAAGGAAGGAAGGATATGAGCAATAGTAGAAGCAGAACATGACACAGGAATGAAGGATAGGTGGGATGACAATAGAAAAAGTAAGGAGAGGGTGAAAAAAAAAGGAGGATAGATAGAATACGGATATATATATATATATATATACACATACATACATACATACATACATACATACATACATACATACATACATACATACATACATAAGGAAGAAAGTGAAAAGGAGAGAGTCATAGAAGGACAGACAAGGAGGAAATGACAGAGAGAAGCAGGCAAGCTGAAGAATATTCTAGTGGATTGAAGGAAGAAGACAAGAAATTTAGAAAGTAAAAAAGGGGAAGATGTAAAGTTAGATAATAAAGACACAAGGAATGACAAGGAAGTAAGCAACCCTGGAGGGAAAGGAGGATGATTTTCAATGGGATGCAGTCAAATCTAAAAACATTTTCTTTTCTAAAGTCCATTTCCTTTTTCTATATAATTCAAATTTCCATCCATAGATTATTGGAATGTACAGGAAACCTTTCCCTTTACGTATCCTTGTTGTATAAAAATACAGATATTGAAAAACAAAAGAAGATTTGTGCCAACACCATCCTCATGGAAACACTAGCTTTCTTTGTAGTTTTTCTGGGTCATGCTTTACATGAGGCAGCAGATCCACTTTGAATTCAGCAGCACAATCACTGTAGCATCTGAAACAGGAAAGCTCTGGCCTGGGCAGGACCACCACTTAGGCTAACTACTTCCTGTCAGAAAGATTGAACCAGGAGATGATTACATGGGCTGGCGGACCATTTCTCACTTCAAACCGACAGACCTTTAGCAACGATCAATGAGTCTAATTATAAGCAGGAATACGTCTCTGTATCTGTGTCTAAGCTGAACATTTAAAGGAGAAAAACGAAAGTTAAAGCCAGCAATCAACATCGTTCACATCTGCAGTTCAGAGAGTAGATGTGCTAAATGTTTGCATCCTCGGGAAAGATTTGACCATCAATATCTCAGACTGGTCTTTCCCTACGGCTCTTGGAAGAATATCCTGCTTAGCAAGAGGGCAGGAAGGCGGGAAAACAAAGCAGAAGAAGGTAGAAGGCGGATTGAGACAAAAAAAAAAAAAAAAAAAAAACACAGGGGAAGTTGGGTATCCTGTGTTAAACAGTGACCGTTTCCTAATGAAACAGAACTTGTAGCAGTTAGGCTGACATTACAAAAAGGAAAACACAATCATACAGCCGTTTAAGAGCACAAAGAACGGTTAAAATGACACAACTATAGAAGGAAACGCATTCAGTCTTCAGTTTTATTTTATAGAAACACGTGAACTACTAGAAATGGTGGAAACTATAGAGTGATAACTGGTTGTTGCTCAGATTCACTTCGATCGTATCCTGAGTATTCTCCATAGTCTTAGGTGCTTCTTGCCATTTCAGCGAATCATGTGTACTCTGGTTATGTTATTGTACAGTGTTTTGTCCACACAGAAATAAAAGCACAATATGACACACATTGAATAGAAGTAAGGATGTTCTGATAAAACTTTTTCATTTCCTATATGATTCACATATAGCAGCTTTGAGAATTGACCAATAAAGATATTGACCCGATACAATAATAGCACAAATCACACATGCTTTTATTACTTATTTTTAGGGATGCACCAAAACATCAGCCACAGAAACATTTCATCCAAAACTGACCAAAAAAAAGGAATTTTTGGTTTTCAGTTGATCGACATTTAACACCACAACAATTCGGTCGAAACTCGTGATGACGGGACAAACAGCACATCCAGCAATGGGGGAAAAGTATCGCAAGTAAACAGCACAGCCAGCACGCAGAAACGTTGTCCAGCATGCGAAGATAAGTAGTGAAGTAAGAGAGCATAGGAGCACAATTAACCAGAGTTGAGTGTTCAGCAATCCGGTTGTTCGCAAGTTAAAACGCTGAACATCGGTCTCAGTGCGCACTCAGGTCACTGGCACAAAGTGCCACAGGAATCCAAACGATTCCCAGGGATTCTGCCAAGGTAAAGGGCATAACCAAAACAAATGTCAGCAGTAAATACACATTTTGATAGTTTAATAATTGAATAATTTATAACTTATTGAAATCCCTTGAGTTAAAAAAAAATAATACGACTTTTTAATAGGGTTAGTAAATATTGTAGTGTAATATTTGACATAACTTCTTTCGGTATTTCAGTTTTCGGCATCATTTTCCTAATTTTTTCATTTATGGTTTCGGCCAAGAATTTTGATGATTTAACAGAGCTAAGGAAAAGTCATGTTTTTAAAGATGTATAAGCTTAAGGACGACATTTAAAAATAAGCATCTTCTGCAGAAAGTATTTGGCAAAAACCATCAGGTTTACAATCATATAGTAGAATTTCCAATCAACAATTACAAGGAGAAATGCAATAAAACTGTGCGCATCTAAACTATTTGCTCTGATTTTAGTGTTTGTTTAAACCTTGAGGAAATCCAGCAGTTTATCATAGTTGCAAGTATGTATTAAAGCAAATCCTTAAGTCTCCGACTCTTCAGTTAGACATTAAGTGTAATGAAATGATCCCATGTTTGAGGCTTTCATTTCAGCCAAGTTTTGTTGTGTAACAAAAACCCAAATAAGCCAAACAGTAACATTTCATTATCATCTGACTGAATTACAAATGTGTTAAAATTTAACCCACTAGTTGAACCCAGTTGAAGATGTAAAACAAAGTGCTGAAAATCAGGGGCCTTATAAACGAGAGGGTTGAACACCGCCCTGTTCGCCGACAGCTGCCAAACAGAGTTTGCTCTGGAGATAAAGAAAAAGAACTGAGCTCTTTAAAAAAAATAGGACAACAAAGCTACATTCCAAATATATATATACACTCATTTTGGGTCACAACCTTTGCCACTGTTGTCTGCTAATGCTGCTCTTAGCTTGAGCAACCTGCTTTAAATTTACAACAAATCATGAGTTAGAAAGGATACATTGGACCCATCGTTCAAAGTGAGGAAAAGAAGCAAACATTTGTCAACACCATTTGGAGGAAAAGGCTTCGCTACGATGAATTCAGCCTAAAGGATGCAGCCCCTAAATAAGGACACAGCCTGTTACTTTAAGGTGGGTTTGGTAATTTCTGTAAAATTTCAACCTTATGCAAACTGGTTACTTGAGTACTTTCGTACTCACTTATCAAAGTAATCAGAATAATGAGTTCCTCCTGCCTTATGGCTATATAGTCCTGAGATGCTGAAGCTTTCTTGGGAGCCATTTAGCTTCACACTGAAAACAAACAGTGGGAGAAGCTGGAAATTTAAAATCATGTAGTTTATCAGTTTTGGAGACTTATGGCAACATGAGGTTTGAAATGCCATAGTCGTTTTCTTTAACAGTATTCAAAATCCTTTCTATGAATCAGAGAAATGTCATTAGCTGTTAAGCAAGCTGATGCTGTTTTAAGACCTCAGAAACACTGTTCTTAGTGTTGCATTGTGGGAAATCAAAAGAAGTCAGTGAAGACATCTATGGCGGATGATACCATGTTAATAGGTTTAAACGACAGTAAGCAAGCAAGTAGCAAGGGATGACACTTCATGCAACATGTTTGCATTTAGTCTAAGAGGCTAAGAGGCCACTCAGAAATGAAGGAGCCGTAACTTCAAGAGAATCAAAACGGTAGACAGCAGTTTCCACTTTAGTTTTAACAACTTACATGCATAGTTCCATCTTTTGCCTTTTACCGATTATTTAACCCATTAATCTCCATTTGGACAATTTTGTAATTCATTGACAATGTGCTTCGTGAAATGAACTGGACTTGTTTTAAAGGATAATTCTCTCCAGGATAAAAGCAAAGGAAATGCATTGTAAGGTATTAACAAGGGATTTCCCCATCAGCATTCAGAATATGAGAAGAATGCGACACGGAAAAGGAAACTGACACCGAACATGCCCACTCTGTCTGTGGAGGACGTGTTTGAAAACGCAAGAACGTTTCCCAGTCATTCTGCCAAGGTAAAAAAAAAACAAATGAATGTCATCGGTAGATAAAAATTTTGACATTTTGTAATTGATTTATTGAAATGAATTGATTTTAGTGAGAGTTAGTAAACATCATAGCCAAGAATCCTATGGTTCTAATATTTAACATAATTATTTCCGTGTTTCGGTTTCAACCCTAATTATTTGCTTTCAGTTTCGGCCAGGAACTTTCTTTTCTGTGCATCCCTATATTAACCAATAGTGTAATGAAACTGAAATGAACACAGGATGGTCAAGTTTGCCCTTTACTTGTAACCTGAATAAGTAGGTCACAACAGATGTGAAACACACGCTTTGGTTGCCATGAAGGAAAAGTTGGGTAGAGCAGCCAAAATCTGCAGGCCTCTCACTAGAAACAGCTACATGCACTAAACAGAGTCACACCAGACAAATTATTTGGCTCAAGCTCTATTTCTGGAACACTGAACAGTGGAAGTACGTGAACCCAGGTCAGAAACAATGAAAGAATGCCTCATGCTTAGTTTGGAGTTTCCAGTTGATCATTTACTGACGTGTTGCCACATTGTGACAGAGCCAAGATATTTGAGAGGAATGTTTAGTAATAAAACAAATCTAAAATACTTCCATAAAAATACAGCTGATTGTAATGATGGAAAAAAAAGTGAAAATGGGGAGAGAGGAAAAGAAGGAGGGTTCACAGAGAAAGTGGGAGGAGGATGAAGACGGCAGGAGCCAGCAGAGAGAAACATGCCTATCCATGGAGCTCATTTCCTGCTTCATGAAAGACTTTTATGGAATTGTAGTAGCGTGATTCACGTCACGGTGAGAGGCAAGAAGGGAGAAAGATCAGGCCCTGTTCCCTCTTCTCACCCATCTGTCTTGGTCTTTTTTTCCCTCCATGCACTATGGTCTGAACCGCTTATAAATTGTATCTCTGCTTTGTTATCTTCATAAAAAGATTCAATTTAAGGACATTTTGTATTAGAAAAAAAAAAGAAACAGCTTATGCTAACTTAACTGGTGAAAACAAAACACAAAAGAGAAACAAGGAATTGAATATTTATTAACACAGAGAGCAAGTTTTCCAGAAAACTCTTGGAAAGTGTATGAACCCATGTAAATATATTTTCTCTCCAGTGCTATATCTGCAGCTGGAGCTGCAGCTGGGTCAGCCTGGCTGCAGCATTCAGTGTGAGCCCAGCGCAGCATTCAGTGCGACCTTAAGGTCACAAAGTGAAGGCCAGATATTTTCTTATAGGATCTTCTGGTGGAGGGCAGAATTCACAGCCTCATCAGACATACCTCAGACCATCACACCACTACCGTGTTCAAAAGTTTGCATCATCTTTATCTGTAATGTTCTTCCTCTAAAAAGCTACACTTTTGTCACGTCAACCCACAGAATATTTGATCAAAAGCTCAGAAAATCAAGATATTTTTGGCAATTTTAAAACGGGACTTAAACCTTATTCTCAGTCGGCAGCAGGTTAATAGTTTGGAACAATGGTGCTGATCACACATAATTCATGATTTAACAAAGAGACGATTTTACTCTCACATAGAACAAGTTGATTTTATTCATTCAGATTACATTTGATATTAAAATTGACGGATGATTGAGCATTTATGAATGATAATGAAATTATTTTTCCAAAAGCAGAAGTATGCCCAGATTTTAGTTTGTCCAAAGTAGTTGAAACTCACACTTCTAGTTAGATTATCCCAGCGAAATAAACATACAACTGAATATATTGCATAGATAGACTGAATAGATCTCATGCAACATGCTGCTTTATCTACAGTATTTTCCCTGGTTAATTGGACAGGAAAAGAAAAAAAACAAACATAAAAACTACTCCATTTTAGAAGAACGTGGGCAAAACAGAAGAAAGTGTCAATGATGGAAAGCCAAAAATGGATGAAAAGATAAAGTAAGAGAAGGTGGTTCATCAGTTGCCTTTTAAATCCTGCTCTCCTGCAGGTTCGAAGGGGAAAGTGGAGGCAGGGTCCGTTACTGTGATCAATACCTAAGTGGCTTCCTGGCATTTGTCTATTTAATCCATTATCAAAGGCCATTTGAGCCTGCAGCTCCCAAAAAGGGTCGAATGATAGAAGGAGAAAGCATCTGAAGGAGACGCACCCACCGACCCACTGTGTTGGAATACATGCATATGTTCTAATGATAAATCCAAAAAACCCAAACACAAGCATTTGACATCAACAGACGTAAAACAGGCCGAGAAGGTTTGAGTGTGAAGCAAAGATAATAAGGAAATTATCTGGTGACCAAAATCTGACAATTTATCGGTTTCCTGACACTTACCAGTAAACACTGTATCTAATAAAGTCAAATAATATCCAGTAAACGCAAAAAGTTTATTGCAAAACCGGTCAAGCTCAGCTGTTTTCTATAACAAAATACATAATGTGATTGTGAAGCCAAGGTTTTACTTCATTTTAATTTAATCGTTTTATGTGGATTCTAAAGTCGTGCAGATCCACTTCTTAGTCTTGTGATTTAGAAAGGCTACCAGCTTCTTCTCTCCAATTTGCTCACATAGAAAATCCTAAACTTGGTCGGTTGTTAAAAAAAGACAAAAAAAAAAACAAGAAATATACATTTTTCCTTAAATGAACACATTTCTAAAACCTATCAAACTATTGCACGTTTTAAGAACAAAAAAGATCCATATAAACAAACCATGTGTTAAATCCACACTGCAGCTTAGCTAATGATTATAATTCATATCAACCTTTTGCCTTAAGCTAGAAGAGATGCTCTCACTCTCAACTGTCAGTTGCACAAACGAACACTTTGAGAGTATATAAACAGTCCAAGGTTCTGCCTCTCTATATTAGAGCGACTCTTATAGTGAAGCACACTTCATAGGGCTGCATATGAATCGCACATGTTGATGCAGGGAAGAGCTAAACGGTTGTGCTATGCTAACCAAAGCTGGAAGTACAGCAATTCTGAAATGAATAAGCTGCAGAAACATAGACATGTCCGCTACATTACCTTTAACATCTCATTACAGACATTTCTGTAAAATAAATCATGTATTTGTAAATCGGCTGTTAAAAAACAAATCATTAACATAGCAATAATGGGTAAGGGCAGGTCTTGGGATCAGTTCCTGTGAGGCTACTCATGGAACCAACACTGCCGTTCACTGAGCACGGATGCATCCCAACATAGACGACCACAGAGAACAAAGACCTCAATTATGTGGAGCTCCAACAGGAGAGCTAAAAACAGGACCCAAAGGCGCGGGATAAAAACCTTGGAGCGCTGCAGGAATTCTGAGCATCTGAACACCATCGACACACAACAAGCTGTCCCTGCTAAACCGAACTGCCACCAACGCTGACCTTTTCTCCAGGCTTCATGAAACGAGGCAATGTTCAAGTGACTGGAACAGAGGGCTCTTATGCTCACTGGCACTCAGAACATTTCGGGGCATATAGAACGGCGCAGGCAGAGTGAGGAGGGTAGCTGTGCATGGTTTTCTCATGCATCCGGCTGCTTTTTCATATGTGCTGCAATACAAGGCAGGTTTATGAAGAAAAATCCATCTATACTGATGGCCAATCAAAGTATGATGTAAAAAAAAAAAAATAATGGAACAGAAGCAGGGGGGGGGTATATTAAATTAAATTAATACAATTGAAAGCATCACATAAGTACATAAGTAAAAGTGATAATTTATGCAAATCAAAAGAGGCAAAAAAAAAATCTTAGAAATGATTAAAAATAAGTAATGAAGTAACCTTTGATCTTTACTGAAAAACAGGAGAAAATACTAAAGTTTTCAGTCCAGTTTCTGCACATTTTAGGTTGACAGGGAGTTGGTTTCGGAGCTCCCTCGTTTTTTTTTTTTTTTTTTTTTTTTTTTTCTAGTCCAATGAGAGAACATATTAACAGACTGTTTGATGACCTGAGGGTCAGAGGGTGTGTACCTGACATGAAACTCTGGTGTGTGTTCAGGCAGTAAAAACCAACAAGATTGTAAAAAGCAGAGCTTTTCTGAGTTTAATCAATGTCTTCCATCTGATCTTTAACTTTGGGATTTGGACCAAAAATAATAGCTATTGTTTTCCCCTTTTAAAGGAAACAAGAAAACTCAGGATGCAACTATGTGAAAATGTGGACCAATAGCTATACCTGAGGTTAATATAGTTGTTATTGCACATAACCAAAATTTTGTATACACATTGTATAACTATTGTATACACTTGATGCCATTAGAATTTGTCTATTTTACAGGCTCCTAGCAATTACAAATTTATTCTGTTAACATCTTCAACAAGGTTTAGGGGCAATCGAAACAGTGAATTTCACTGGTTTGGTGGTGTGACCCATTTCTTTTGCCAGTAGAGTGTACAAACTACCCTCTTGACTCAGTGAAAAATAAAAAACAACCTCACAACTAACATGGCTTCTCGGCCTCAGATAAACATCCTACAATCCTGAACTGCATCAACCTTTAATTCCCAAAAAAAAAACACAACATGGCCAACCCTGCCGTCCCCCCCCCCCCACTACTGAAACAGACACAAAAAACAGCAACAAGGTATCGATCCATTGTTAATGTCGGCCCAGTTTTACTTTAAGGATTGATTTTGATATGTTAGCAAAAAAACCAACTTTGGCAGATACTGTGCTTCCAAAAACTTAATCCATCCACTCATTAACTGAGGGACTGTAACATAGCGACACAGAAGAACAAGACTGTATGTCATCAGCATACATGTGGTTATAGATGGTACAGCGCACTATAATCTGAACAATAGATGCTAAATAAAAGTATCCTGAGAATAGAGCCTTGGTGAACCCCAAATTACATAAAGCTTTCTAGTCTGCCATATAAGAACAAAACAAATTCAACATGGTACCAAACAACTTGTCCTACATCTCCAGTTTATTACCTAGCATGTTATAACACGCTTTACATCAATATCCAGTGGATCCAGCTTCAAAGGCTGTATTAATAAAGTCCCGTTACTTTAGCATAGTAGAAGACATGGCTGAAAGGCAGTAAAGAGTCTGTCATTTTTTTATCCAAAATTAAGGAAATTGACAAAAAGTAACAAACTGTAAAATTATTCTTTATACTAGTTAAACATATATACAATGGATTTTTTTAGATTTTCTTCTCTAGACCCTGATAAACAGAATTCTTTTGAGCTCCCGGCCAAAAGAATAAGGCCAAACGTCAGCTGTTGACTGAAGTTTTCAGTAACATTTTGTTCTTTTGCAATCCTATTGGAATCCAGTTTCTCAGAGCGGTGCCTAGTTTGAAAGAATGAGGTATCTACTGCCCAACAAATGTGAACAGATAAGTCAGCATTAGAAACATACACAGTGCTCTCACAAAGCAAGGCAGAAGAAGAAAAAGGTTTTCTAATGGCCACTCAATTTTAAATGGAATAAAACTGCTATTTGGAGACTCCAATAATGCATTAGTATGAATCATGTCAAAAGTCAGTCTGGAGATCCCATACAAATGACCTATGAAAGAGAAAACCAAAATGTCTCTGTACCTAGTTTCTCCACAAGTTTGAGCATAACTCCACCGATGTGGATTTCCCCGGTGACCCTCAAAGACACATCCCTGTGGAGGTCGGTAACATGCATCTTTAGCTCCCACGTCCCGTCGGCATAACAGCCATCGGGCATCCGGATCCCATCCAGAGCCATCCTGTAAAAGAAAACCCAAAGTTAAATGGAGAAACAATATAGACAAAACATGTGCAAAGCACATTTAAAGCCCTTAAGAGAATACAGCTGTTGTTTGACGTTTTGCCTCTGTTCTTTCATTAAGGATTCACACAACTACAACTCTTCTGTTATTCTAAACTTCTCGTGTGTTCTCTGGCTCTGGAAATCTTTTGTATTTCAATTGATTCCACGGACCCGTCCTTCTCCCCGTTGGTAAATATATACACTCAATAAACTTAACTTATCAGCTAAATAGCACCCCTTTAGCCCTGCTGCATGGCAGAGCAGCATCCACTTCTGTGCTGTCCACAGAAGGGAGGATGCAATGAAAAATGGAAGGGATAACGCAAAATGTTTTTAACATGACAGAGAAACACATGATGACAATGAACAGGGTAGATAGGGGTGGCTTTTTTTATGTTAATGTGTTTTATCTTATAAATACATCTAGTTTAATAATGTTTAAATGTGCTATACAAATAAAATTTGATTTGATTTTGATTTGTGTAAGAAAACATTTTTTGTTTATTCAGTCACCATTTAACAGGCTGGTTTAATACATTGGTAAAATATAATAATGCACTACTTTCCTTAACTCAGCATCTTGTATAAATATATTAAGTCCTTCAGGTGATGAAACGATTCTCTTAAAACAAAAGAAAACAACAAATTGTTAGTCAATGAATAAAATAGATCACCTTTAGATTTATTCATGAACTGGTGTCAAATCCAGCAAGGCAGATTTAAATGTTTTGTTTCCCATTTCTAAGAGTAGCAACATAAACCTTGTACATGTTGTACATGTTTTGTTGTAAGAACAGGTAACGTTCAAAGCATACATGAAAACTGTTTTATGTTTTTTTCACATTAGAATTATGGCATAACCAAAAAACTAAAATCTTTAGCATTGCAGCAATTAACTATTGCTATCGAACCTCCAATCCTTGGTGTTGAGCTACAAGCTCCAGAAGTTTTCTGTCAAATGTATCTGTGATCTGTTTAGATCAGTTCAATAATATTATGTTCAGTCAGGTGGGAAAAAAACAGAATGTTAATCAAATGAAAGGCAACTTTTTGTTTTTAGATAGGTACTTAATACCGATAAACTAGCTGAACTTGTAATACCACTGGTGGCAAACGTTTTTTGTTTATATTTTCATTGCTTGTTGTGAAAGATTGCTTTACAAGCATTTTCACAGCTGGAATTATTTTTTTCTTTAAATTAAGGTCATGTCCCAGAGGATATAAGTGAGATAAAACTTTAAAAAGTAAAACAAAACAAATATCCACAGAAAGAAAAAAAAAACTGATAAGATTTTTTTTTTTTTTACCAAATCCGATTAATCTGTTTTTGTTGTTGATTTTGCCCAGCCCTACTTCAAACAATCATCTATAAAAATATAATCTAAGGATGTAAAGTATTATCAAATGTCAGATAAACCCTTCATATAAAAAATGTTACCTTAGGAAAAAAATACAGACCAACATTTATATGAAAAAAAAAATAAATTATGAGGTGTAATTCATTTCTTTGCCAGTTATTGAGCATTTATCCTGATCTAAACTATAGCCAGAAATGTATGGTGCCTCTTTATAAAACATACCCTGTTGAACACAGTGCCCGCCAAAAAGTTACCACCGTCCGTGTATCTGTCACTCGGAGGCTCTGCTGGGGTGGCCTGGCTTTTCAAAGCAATAAAAGAACAACTGAACAAAGCCTCTTTTTTTTTCCCCGCGAACACAACTTCAGCAGAGACCTTTGGCAGCTGTTATCTGCGCCAATGTGTCGCCGCCTCACCTGTTGTTAAAACTAACGGTAAAGGCTGCCTCACAAATAAGGGTTAATTATGTAAGCAGCAGCAATTCCCCGGCTGCTGCATGCAACCATATACCCACTCAGTCGGTCCCTGAAGAAAGAAGTTCAACAAAAAGTAGGGAAGGTGAAAAATAAAACAATCCAAAACAAACCTCACAAAGAAATATAAAAGTCACGTTTTAATCAAAGGAAAGAAAAGTCTGGCCACATTAATAATGAAAAAGAGGTTTGCTTATTTCCGAGCGGCGAACGAGCTGATCTTTGAGGGCGAGCATTTAAATGTGCACACTCACCTTCACAAAGACGAAAAAAAAAATACCAAAAGAGTAGATCTAACGGCGCAGAATAAGTCCCGCTTCTCTAAATCATGTATATGTTCTTGAGTGGGTGCTAAAAACAGAAAGAAATCCCCGAAGAACTCGCTGAAGAAGTGAAGTATCCCAAACAGTTTTCCAGACAGCAGCAGGCTTCGGATTAATGGAGTCCAGCCCTCCCTCTTTTCTTTCCCCCTCCCTCTTTCCAGCAGGGATAACGTCACCGCTCCTATCCCACTTTTCCTTTCTGACTGAGAAGAGCTCACAGCTAGACCCCAGCCCATTTACAGCTGTACAGATAAAGCTTTCAAGAGACTACTGAGTGCCTTACCTTGATTTGCCCATTTTCATTTCAGTTTAGTTTTATTTTTCCTTACAAGGGGGCGGTTCTAGACAGGGGCCAACATAAAGGGGATGGCCAGGTTGGGGCCAACTAATGATGTTGGGGTGGTACACCAACAACAAAAAAGAACATCAGGGATTAGAAATGAAATGCAAATATTTGAATTTGAGTTTTAAATTACACACTTACCAAAAGTGACCCATTATATGTTTGAGCAATGTGTTTTTTTGTTAGGCTGTAACATTGGGTAACTTATTGGTTCTTGTGAGGGCTGAGGTGTTTATTCATATTAACATTGCAGAATCAATTCAAATCCTAAAAAAGTTTATTAACTGCCTTACCTTGTGTCATGTGGAGTGGCAGTTCTATGGCAATTTTTACGTGGGGGACCCAAGGCTGGGGCCAACACATTTTCATTGTGGCATGGAGGAGCATGAAACACAAAAAAAGGACAGTAGAGTATCAATAATATACATTAGGAGGGTCACAGAACAAAAGAGTCACTTGTGGCTCTGAGAGAAGTTACACATCATTCACATCATTTAGTTTTATTAAAAAGAAAAAATGCTGTTTTAATTGGAAATTTGTATTTTTGGTTTGAAAATGTAAATTTTACTTTACTTAAGTTAAAAAAATGTCTTACAATGGTAAAAAAATGATGAGCATAAACTAAAATATACAATAAAGGTGTTCTTTGGAATGTTAGCTTAACATACAGTCACAATTAAAGAATATTACATATTTATGCCCTTTTTTTTTATAAAAAATGACCAAATCAAATCACTCTTAGAACTTAGGTAAAACTGACAAATCCAGCTGCAACAACTCTGAGTATTTTTTTTTTCTTTTTTTACATTGGGTTTAAAATAATATTTAGCAGATGAAAACATTGATCCTGTCTCAAAAGGACTAAAGCTATCACCTTAATTCTGAAACATAATTAAAACAGAACTGTCAAGAAAAACAGGAAATGGATTCAAGGGACCTATCAGTAACTATGTGTGTTCCAGCGCATATGATTGTTGTATTTTTAGCAGGTATTATGTCTTCAGTAAAGGGGCCATAACAGGGGCCAATAACCAGTTCTACAAGGGGATTGACCCCTGTTGGCCCCTTGCTAGAACTGTCATGTGAGTTAAAAAATATATAGTTAAAAATACACCACTCAATAAAATATGTGGCTGCATGTCATCCCCCAGCTATGTCACTGACAGGAGGTAAATTTGAACTTAAGAAACTTAAACCAATGGATAAAGAAAAATATAAAATATATTAAATGTGATTCAGCTGAAAGCCTCCAGAATATTCAGCAGGTTGCAAGGTTACTGAGACAGGGAAGATTTCCAGCAACCCTTATATGGCAACAGTGCAGCCGAGCCGTGCATCAGATGCCAGGGACCAGCAGTTCTCTAGATTTAAACAACTGCACTGAATGACAGATGAGTTTACATTAAAACAGGTTTGTCTTTTAAATCAATCACTGCATTCTCTCACATATCTTAGCATGGTCCCTGACACCGTGTGTATCTCTGTTTAATTTTTGCCTTATTCTATTTTTTTAATTTATTTAAAGTCCATACTCACACAAGTTTAAATAGAAATCTGAAAAGTCTGACATGTTTCAGGGAAGTCCTCTCCAACTTAAACAGTGACCCGGTGAACAGCAATTTTAAGGGTACAAATTCTCAATTAAAATAAAATTTGGACTTTGACTGGACCAGTCTAATACATGGCTATGCTTGGATCCAAACCATTGCTGTGTAGCTCTGACTCTATGCGTACGGTGTTTTGTTTGTTTTTTACTAAGGATTGGCATATATTTAGCTCTGATCACCTTGCTTCTAAAAAAAAAGCCTCCCCACAGCATGATTCTGCCACCACCATGTTTTTCAGAAGTTATCGTGTGCTTTACTTCACTTTCTTTCCGTTTCTATTTTAAGAAAAGATTTTTGTGCTTTCTGTGTTTTTCGACACATAAAAAACAAAGCATCTTTTTCCTTCTAATTCTGAAAATGTTGCTCTCTCACATTCATAACTTTCAAATAAAATACGGTGACGTTTTTGGTGCTTTATCATTTTTTTTTAAATAGAAATGATAACAGAAATAGCTTCTCTGAAATAGTGACTATAAGAGTTTGTCTGGACATAAAAAACAAAGTCTAACTGCTGCTGCTCCTGGTTTCACAGCTGTAGATGAAAGATAACAATTTATGCAACAGTGAGTGATTACACAAATCACACGTCTGGATTAATGCGGTTAAAAAAAAGGCAACACTATTCACCAAAGTAGCAGCACAATACACATTCTTCCACATGCTCCTCAAGTGATCCGCAGTCACATCGCATGAATCATCAGAGTTTCTGGCCCAGTTTCCTGGTGAACTCACTCTCCTCCAGTTCACCAGCAAAGGAATCTGGGCCTTCAGACCCCAGGTTTGCATCAAAGCGATTTATAACCTCTCTTCCTGCTGCTCTGAAACACCCCCCCAGGATCTGGCAGCCAACCCATTGCCTTTTATAGGCTGTGTTTTAATTGCAGAGTAAACAGTTGAGACCGATGTGAAGCAGAAGAGTCAGATAAGGAGTTGGCTCAGCTGCTGCTGATGTGGATGATGACGGAGGAGAGGTTCACAAAGAAGAAGCAGAAAGTTGACAGAAAAAGGAATTTGATCTTTTACATTGTAGATGAATGTATGTTTATGAAGCTTTACTCTCATAAATTCCCATTTTGCATGTCCATACATCACTGATGGACACCAATTAGTTAGGTTAATGAACATCTGTTAAAATGGCTCATTCAGCAGATGGGATGAGGCAATATGAACTGAACAGATGGTCAATGCGGCACTTTGTTCCAGTGTGACACAGTGGTAGACTGACCTCTGCTGGTGGAAAACAGCAAAATCCATCCATTAGGAATGAGTCATTTTCTATATAAACTAATCCCATCTGTTAACTTGAATTTTGCAGATGTTCCTATGTTGCATAAAGTAAACAAAAAAAAAACAAACCCATGGCTCATGTGGAATCCATCAGTGCTAATGGATAACAATGTGTCCTATTCATCAACCCTAAGTTAAAGTCTGTTACTTAAGGGGTGTCGTGGAAAGAATCTGATCTGTGTTGCAGATGAACAAGCAGCCCCATTGTCCTCTGAATTCAGTCTGAAAATGAACAAGGAGGCCGTCGCTACGCTCCTACCCAGCAGAGGGACCAATTCAATGTTTCCTTTCTTCAATAATGTGCAAAATAGCTGATTGTGAAAAGGAAATGATTTAATAAAAAGAAAAAAGAATACAGTGCTTTGGATGGCAGTGGGAATTCATTACAGGCTTCGGTTGTTGCACAGCTCTAAGAACATACATACTATTCCCAGACATCTGCTCGAAGTTGGAAAAGAACATTTAACTTGCTCCAACTCCTATTTTTAAAGTGTTTTTATTTTAATTTGTCCTTCTACATATTGTAGGTTTGTAAACTATATGCAACTTCGTCATAAAGCCGCTTGTGTTTTACAGAAAAAAAAAACAAACGATCTGAGCTGGATCATAATCAAAGATGGCTTTAATTTTCTCATCCAACCCAAAGTGTAAATTCTAAAACACATTGCAGCAAAGAATTTATTGATGCCTGTTCTTGTAAAAAATAGATACAATTTGTTATCTCCTTTAAAAAAAGATGCACATTAACTGGATTTGAGGTCAGATTTTCAATAAATGTTCTGAAATGTAAGATTATTAGTTTTCAAGTGAAACCAAAGTTGGTTTCAAAGGGGTTTTTTTCCAACAATGTCTGTTTTTTGTAGGTAAATTCACCTTATAAGAAAGATGGTTAAAAAAAAAGAGTGGCGTAATGATAATTTCCAAGACTGTATATAATGCCATCACAGCAAAGAGTTACAGCTCATCCTAGTGGAGTTTTTGTCGAGTTATTTCCTGATTTTACAGAACAGAATTGTTTCGTCACGGCATGAATAAGGGATGATCCCAGAGTAAAACTGCATTTTCATAAGTTGATGGTTTCCTGCATGTACTGTATCCCTGCAATGTTAAATAATTATTAAACAATAAATAAAATGGTTTCCTAGTAAAGTGTCTGTGCAGTTCTTAGGTGATCGTTTTGAGATTTTCAACAGATCCTTAATACATTGCCTCACATTCTCTGGTACCATCAGTCGTATTTGTCTATAAAAAACAGCTCAAGGCAGAAATGGTTTTAGCATATCCGTCTGTGAAAATGTAAGAGTCATTATTCATGTATAAAACAACAACTCTACTCAGCAGTGAAGCACAGAGGCAGCCTTAAGGTGGGGGAACATGACTGTTGGTTTCATCAAATAACAAAAATCTATATATTTTATTACTACACAAGTAACCTGAAGTTATACCATTACTGAGGACATTTACTTCAGTAATGGTATACCACTTAATTGCAAAACACTTAAGTGAAATTCATATATAGTTATGTTTCATCTGTGTTCATTTCGATTAAAATGGCTTACAGCAATGACATTAAATATAAAATAAATAAATCCATGACTTAGGATATTTACCAACCTGTAAAGAAAAGGGATTTTTATGACCTATACGACTCTCAATGAAGTCATTGACACCTTCCACAGGTGGTAGTCTACAAAAGATTATTGCTAAATAGGCTGTCTGATCAAAGCTCTGTATCCAAGCAATTCAATGGAAAATTAAGTAGCAGGAAAAACTGTTAAGAAAAAGTCAGTGTAGCATTAGGAAAACTTTATAAACCTTTGGATTGTGTAGCAAAGCCTGTTCAAGGGTTAGAAGAGATTTATAGTGAGTGGAGGCAGAGGTTGAGGAGCCATCACACTACATTTAGAACAAAGTACTGGACGATATGTCCAAAATTTATATCACCATATATTTCTTAATTTCGGTCGATACGATATAATTTTGATGTTGACATAGAAACAATAAAAGCCTTAGAAAGACAGCCAAGAATGCCCACAACAGATATATATACAAACTTATGAGAAATATTTTGCAATGTTTATAAAAATCCTCCAACATCACATTTAATAAATATTAGCTTTGCAAAAAACAAAAAAACACGTAAAACTACATGAAAACCTGGAACATCAGTCAGTGACCAATGCTGCGTTTATAGACTGTGATGTATATTGAAATATTGAAAATGACAAGGAGTAAAAACCTAGTTAAGTACAGAGCTGTCACTCTGCTTGGTTGGTCATTAAACCTTCCAATCTAAAACAGTTGTCACAAGATCTTGATGCAGTAATTCTTGCAAAACTACTGATCGGACAAACAGTATTTGCAATATCATATGGGTCATTAAGAAAAAAATCCAACAGATTTCTTAGTGGCTTTGTTTGCTAAACATATTTTAGTAGAAACCAACACGTTTAATCGGCTGTAAAACACAAACATCAGAACAAACAAATTATCGCTTGATGTTCATCTACATGTTAAAAGAATTTTACTTTTGGTAGTGAATAACTCAAACCTTTTTGATGATATTCTAATTTATTGAGGCATCTGAATATTACAAGAAAAAAATGGATACAATGAACTTGACACTTTAATGGAACTTAGTGAGCATTAACAAGTTTGTTTCTTCGCCCATGGCTAGAGTATTTCAAACGAGCTGTTCTGCAGTATTAAAAAATTCTTAGATGTGTGTTGGCACACAGAACTGTTTCTTTTTTTTTGATCCAACATTCATCAACTATTTATCTGAGACCATGCAAAGTGCAAAAGCATTCTAGTTACTGCAGAAATGTTTCTAAATTAAAGTAGGATATTTGTATTTTTATGCATTTGCACCTAAAAACCATGGATACTTCTTTTAAAAAGAAAAACAATTTGCCATCTACTCTTATTTTGGATCTTGTTGGAATAAATCTAAGGAATCAAGAGGCAGCTACACTTTAAGTGATTTTGTTTGCCTTTCTGGTTGTAGCTGGAGATTTTCATGAGGAACTAAAGGATGTAACTGGGGGAAAAAAGTGCACATTGGTAACACAAACAGTGGAGAAATAATAACACATAAGCAATGTCCTTCAAACACCTAAACAAACACATATTTTTAAAATTCCCCACTGTGTCAATAACATTTCTGGTTGACTAGAAGCAGTAGCTTTACTACAGCAGCTAACAAACTGGACACACAAATGTTTTTTGGCCACGAATTTGAATCCCACTTTTCATCAGATGAGATTCAGGTTCATACCTGCAAGCGCCTGAAAATCATTATGAAAATATTTCTATTCTCCCATAAAAAATACATTTAGAGCCATTCATTTCATTCGGACATCAATAAAAAGATACAGGCAAAGATGGGGACAATCAGAAGCTTCTCCATAACTTAACACTAATAAAGAAGCATTGATTTCAGTTGAGCAATGATAATTGCTTTTAGTTAAACTTATTATGAAGAGTTTTCCACAATGATTTATATTACTAAATAGTAAGAAAATAACTATATGCCTGTTATGATACAAGAGGTACACATCTGAAAGAAACATGGAATTTAAGAGGGAACTGCAACTGGTGGTGGGGGGGAATGAATTCCCTCAAACTCAGTGTATTTTCTAATTGTAACTTAACCAGTAAGCTTTACTTGACAATGAAGTAAACAATAAGCTAATCTGAGGTTATATTTGGTTTCTGCCTTTTAAATCTTACAGATATTACATCGGTGAAAGAAAATAGCTGAATAAAACTCAGGTTTCCCATCATGTTAAAGGGATTATTAGCTTTTTTTGTTGTGAAAACAGTATATCAGTAACATTTTTGGGCTGATTTTAAAAGGCATTGCGTTTCCATATAAGCAACTGTTTAGTTTGTTTGTTTTTTTTTTACATTTTGACAGAACGTTTAGTGAAAAAAACATTTCCTAACAATCACATTTCTTTTATAAATCCCAAATACCTCAGAAGGCTCTAAAGCGACTGGGCTGATAAACGCTAAACCTGCAGGCAACGTAACAATCTGATCAGCCTTAATGTTTGGATGAAGATAAAGCGCTTTTCTGATGGCTGAGGAACCTTCGTGTTTTAGGATAATGCCCTCTGCTTCCATGGAAACGTTTAGTGAGTGGTCATTCTGGGATAGTCTCAATACAGCTTCATGGTCCATCCATGGCTGCTTCTCAGGAGGTTTTTGTATCAGTCTGTCTCAAAAGTATTTCATCATAGTACAAAAAAAGGGGGGGGTATGGGTTGATTGCTCTTTATTTCGAAAGATTTGGAGAGAAAAAAACCAAAAAGGAACATGCTTTCCAGGCATGTGCTGTAACGAATGCATCAGTCTGGTTCTGGAGTGTGTTCTGTTGGCGCAGAGGGTGTCGACTTATTATATATGAAGGTCAGCAAGAACAGTGCAATGTCATGTGAGCACCAGTAGCCAGTGTGCGAGGTCACAGCCGACCAATAGCGGCTCTCTACCAAACCCTCCCGCAGCTCGAAGTCGATGCGCCTCTCCAGCTCCACTGCAACAGAGAAACAATATAGCCGTCATAATCAGTCAGGTAGCACCCAACTGGGTTTATTTAGTAGTCCACATGCCTTGAGCTGCAGCTATAAACTCAAAGCTGCTTTCTTTTCAATTACCTAAACGGCATCAATTTGATTCTTAAAAAAATAATAATAATAATAAAAAAAAAAAAGCAATAAGTTGTTACAAAAATAAACATCTAGATCAGGAAGGGCTTTAAATATGGGAATCCTCAAAGTTGATAACAGGGACCAATAAAAATGTGCTTCTTTTAACTGACCTATTAGTGCAGAACAAAAAGAAACAGAAGTTTATGTTGATTTGTTAAGAAATGATAGAAAATAGAAAAACAGAAGTCATTTTTTTAAACAACCAAAATAACTTCGTCATATCTCTGGTTCCGTCCAAATGTATAAATTATATATATCTGTATGTTGCCTATAATTATTTAGAATAAAAATATATTCAGATTTCTTTTCAATTCTGTTTCCATTTAAATATACTTAAATATATTTAAATGGAAACAGAATAAAAACAGAAAAAATAAAATCGGAATATATATTTTTTCTAAATAATTATAGGCATATATAATCTATAAATTTGGGCTGAACAAGAGATACAATTAAACTATTAATTGAATAAGATGTATTAACTCTTCTTATACCCCCATATATCGAACTGGACTAGTTCCTGAACTGGCAGTTTTAGGGAGCACAAAGGACACAAATTAATGTTGTCAAAGGTGTTTTTTTAACCCCTGGACACAATCAAAGAAGAGTTAAAACAAAAGAAAACTAGCTATGAAGCTTGTTTGAATCAATTCACCAATGACTTTATTTACATCAAGCATAATTGTTCTGCAAGATTTAATAAATGATGCTGAAATAGAGATTAACTCACATCAGATCTTAATTAATTATATACAGTAAGCTGTACTCTGTCTCATTAAAAGAATTAAAAATATTCTTTTCAAAATTTGTAAATTTTAGATTTTTTAAATTCTTCTCTTTTAGGTTATTTATCTAGATTTTCGGTTTCATTTTTTAAAAGGTAGACTGAAATACTAAATGAAGCTACTTCAAAAGAGTTAACGACAAAGTAAACAACGTTTAGAGGATTTGGTAAACTTTCACTCACCCCAACGCATGTGTTTTATATTTACTAACTATATATCAAATATTATATTAACATAAAAATATCAATGACTATAGAGGTCAATCTATTATAGAATTAAATTTCAAAAGAAACAAGTCACCAATATGTGAAACCCATGTAGGTGTAGAAACATGGAATATTGATCTTTTTTTAAATAAATTATTAATATTAGTGTTGAATGTCAGAATACATCTCTCAATTCACTTAATTTGATTTGAAAAACAAAACAAAAGAATCTAGTAAATGCTTTTCACCAGTAAACAAAACGTACAAAAGGTTTCCACAGTGGGAGAAGTTGGTCGAGTTATGGTGGAAAGCCCATAAGACGATTGGCTTTCACTGCGCTTCTCCTCCTCCTCTTCAGTGTTCGTTCCTCCCTCAACTCCTAAAGACACTGATGGTTGGCTGTTTGAGCGCGAAAACCGTGAAAAGAGGATTCCTCCTAACCCCTTTCCTATACTTGCTGCACCTGCAGGTAGACATGAGGTAAGAATTTTAAATCTTAGGAAAGTTTACATGCAACCAAATGTTTTAAGAAACCTTTAACTATACTTTCCAGAATTTTATCTGTGAAATCTTAAAAAATATATACACATGCATCATTATACTATACTTATATACTTTACAATCATGTTCTTCTTTAATGTTATTTACCTATAATCTAATAAAATACACTTGCGTTTAGAAACATAACAGAGTGAAAGGCAAAAAGAGGACATAATAGTCCAGACAGGACGTTTCTACTTAGCTCTACCTTGGTTCTATTGTGGCTCTACTTTTCTCAGACCTCATCCAGAAAAGTTAGGTTATGCTGAGCTATGTTCTGTATTTGTGCTGCTATATGTTTGGGCTGCTAGATCATATAGAGACCACTAGTCCTGTTTCTCTTACTGTGACTAACTGTATGTGCTCTCTCTCATTCTCTGACATGGCCGCTGGCTCGGAGCTCGTCCGCCTGGCTGTGTCTTTCCTGGACGGAGCCGCCTGTTGAGCTGACAACTGCCTTTTATATCTCTGCATCTTTCTGTCTGTCTGCTTCTGTCTCCTTGAACCCCAGTCGGCCTCGGCAGATGGCCGCTCACACTAAGCCTGGTTC
>JAUZNJ010036676.1:0-11759 GCA_034780135.1 Jordanella pulchra
GTGCTGATTATTATCTATCGGGTTATTGAAATGTAATTAAAGAAACCATATTCATTTTTCTTATGTTTAATGCCAGTGTTACAACTTTAAGCTGCTACTGATGATGTAGCAGTCTCACGGCCATGTAGAGACCACTGAAGGGGCAGATGCATAAATTTAAAAAAGGCACATATAACCAGAATCTAGGGCAAAGTATTTGCAACAACTTCCCACAACTTTAACATTTGTACTACGATGTATTACAAAGTATAAAGCAGGGAGAAGTACCACAGAATGTAAAAATTCACCAGATCAATCTTATTGTGGAGTTGATAACACAGTTTAGGGATCTAATGATGCACATGGTGTCTCAAGAGATGTCTGTGCTGCATTTTGGAGGAATACTGTTTGGAACCCTTCTCCTGCTCAGCAGTCAGTCAGACAGGGATCTTGTAACCACTGCCTTAACAGCAGATAGTGTAATGAAGACCAAGATGAATGTTGATCCTTTAAATGTAACAAAACTGTTTTCTTCAGTGGTACATCAGGGGACTGGATGATGCATGTTAAAATTTATTACTGGGTCAGTTATCTGTGTTAACAAGAATGAGGTGATGTTCACATCAGTGGAAGGTCTGGTAACGCGACCTATTACACAAACTTGTGGACCAGCTCTGGAAGCGCCATGGATGTAGTTCATACCCAGAACTGTGTGCTAAAATGGACAGCATACTGCTTAATCGAAACTCCATTGAGTTTAACATAGTTCAGATCAAGTTGTTCCATTTGGTTCCTAACAAAAAATACAATGGAAGAAGAGAAGCAAACAGAATAGTGTCCAGTAAATTCGTACATACAAGAAGTTTATCTGGTATTCAAACATAAACCATAAAATACTAATGTATCAATAACAAAGGCAAAAAGGTAGAGGTTTCACAATAAGTGGAACATTTACAGTAAAATGTACAATGAATAACAGGGGTTGCCTGGATAATTCTTTCAATAAAGCATGTTGAGGCAGAGAGTGTCCTGTGGTCAATCTGTGTCGCCAGGACCTCATGTTCTTGTTCCCACATATAACAATGATTTTCTATAGGAGGACATTTGATTTATATCTGTTTCAAGGGCTCAAGTGTATTGTGTATCTGTGAAGGTTCTCATTCATCTTGGTCATGGTCAAGCTTTGAAGGTTCAGTTTAGGCAACTGGACGTGACTTTATTGAAGTTTATTGTGATTATTTTTTGTAATATTTTCTTTTAATTCATTTTTGATGTGTTTGTTTTCCTTCCAGTTGCTTTTAAGCCCCATTCTAATGCGACAGGACCATTAGGACCAATCATAGCGTTTTAAGTATACATGTACTCAGGAAAATATATTCCTCTATTGCTTCATCTGCTGTGGTTGGTGGGAGAAAGAGTTTCTCTAAAATTAGGAGACAACACAAGCTGAACACTTTTTCATTGAAAGGATAAGGTCCTATTTGTTGACATTCCTCTCCATAATTCTCCTCCTGGTATACCTCCACCAGGTATTCTTGTCCATCAAACAGATGTTGAATGGTGTAAATAAGAACTGGACGTCCACTTGGAGCCACTCCATTTTTGCTGTAATGGATGATCTGATTCTTCCACAAGTGTGAAATTTCTTCCATCTCCTGCTGTAAAAGATAAAATAGTTACAGTTTGTGATAATACTTAATATTTAGGAACTGTTTGTGGGGAGCACACTTCTCTGAAGGAGAAGAACAACTTTCAACACCACTATAATGTATATAGATGGCAAATGTGGAATTTAAAACTTCATTGGAGACAACTAGGTAAACATTTGTTCGGAAAATGCTGATAGGGATCCAGGATATATCGACTTTCACATCAGTATCAGCCATTCATTTTTTATAACATCTCTACATGTCTGAACAGTAAAACGTTTCCTTCAATTTGTTGCCATTTGTGTTTTAAGAGAGGGAGGGGAGGAGGTTGGTCAGGTGAAATTCACGTGCCACTTTCACACAAAACAGAGCATGTTCTGACAAACTGTCAGGATTGGGAGTTTTTCCTATTCTGTTTTGGGTTGTGATTATTTATGTTTTCCACTAGATGGCAACCTAGGACCATCTTCTGACTGTCGTTGGTTTTAACTTTCTTTAAGATTAGTTGTAATAGAAGTATTGACTATGTTTCTTATTTTATTCTCTTTACACTTGGCTTTGAATAAATCGTGTTTTCTGCTTAAGCCTTTTCTGGCCCACTAGTGGGCAATGAACATTTAGAGGATTATTTTTATTTTTTTTTATCATACAGAGTTTCACAGAGAGACAAGGAGGAAAATAGAGAGTTTATAGACATGAACTGATATCAGTATTTTCAGCGATCAGAGCCTGGCAGAGGACGTGGAGCTTAGCATTGCTGTTGATTTTGATAGAATGAGCAGATTTGTGATGCACTGGTGGTGGACTGGACGATTGAGGAGGAAGGGAGCTGAATAGAGTAGTACGTAGACCAGGACAGTGAAGGGGGGATGCAGATGATCCGAAGACAGGCATCTGACGCTGATGAGGCAGCTGATAAAGGAAAATTTTAGATGCTATTCGCTGCTGAGGAAGCTTGGAGAACAGGAGAACATTGGTGGAGGTAGATCCGGATGAGTTTGGATATGTGGATTAGATTTGGCAGAATGTTCCAGATTGAAAATGCTACAAGAATCAGAGCAACTAGCAGGGGCTGACTGCTACGCGACCTGCCCACTGGCTTTAAAACTGCTCATCTGGCTTTCCTCCAAAATCTCTCCTGTAGCTGACTCTGCAATGGGTAATGCTGGAGGGTCACTTAACATCGAAAAGACCAGGATGCAAACGATAAGTGAACTAACATACCAGATTTCTTATATTAGTTTCAGAAACTGCTGACTGCCTAGCTTTGGGAACACAGAAACCAGTTGGGGTACAGTCATTTGGTCTAAAGGGAGGAACATTTACACTTGACATTCCACTTGCAGGGAGGATACCATCTTTCAATACTCTGCTTCATTCTGCCTTTGTTTTATGACTATGATGCCAATGACACAGGTAAAGACTTTTAAATCAGTATGTGTGGAAACACGCAGGCCTCAAGATTCTTATGTTTCAAAGCTGCTGTGGTAACAGGGGGATGGCTGATGGATTTGTCCCTATATTGATAATGAACTGTGTTGCATGTTGGAGAGGATCAATGCTCTGAGAGAGAATTTCTTTCCCAGGATCAGTCGTAAAGTGGGTTCTGACCAGGTTCTCACAGATAGATCCACTGGTCAACCCTCAAAACGAACTACTTTGCTTGCTGTAATATTGTTACACCTGTGGTTGATCCATTTTTTTATATAAAGGTCTGTATACTTAAATAAAAGTTTCGGTCATCAGTACTATTTTACTATTTTTTGGTTTAGCAGGTAAAACGTGTAGAAACTTCTGTTTCAAAGAGCTAAATATACTGCATTGTACTTTACCCACCAGTAGATGGTATTAAAAATTAATGCTGCAGATCAGTTCCAATCATGTAAAACTTCAATATTTAAAAAACTAGAAGGCTGAAACACCAACAGATCCAGCGAAAGAGCAGAAACCGTAAAAGAAATAGTCAGTTATTAGTCACTTGAACGCACCTTAACCATCAGCCTCTGTCATCAAGACCAGTAGACTGGTTCCCATTTAAAAAAAAAAAAAATAAGTTCTCTTCTTGGGTTGGAGGTTAGATGTCAGACAAAGGTATGAACTGAGTTCAGGATGGATTTAAGGTAAGTTATGAATCATTTTTGGTCAATTTAATAGTTGGTTTATGACCCCCTCCACCACACACACTATTTCTTTTTTTCAACTGGAAGGCTATAAATATCCAAATGCTTTCAGCAGAAAGCAGCCTTATCTTCCTCATCCCTGAATGATCTCATACCTTAACTTCTTGGTGCTGTAGTGCAGTCTTGCAGCATTTCCTTCACATGGCCTGACTTCTGTTATCTGCTCGTTACAGCTCAGTTTTTATCTGCATATGTTGATGAAATAATTCTCAGTATGAACTCTCAGTAGACACAAAAAAGGAACTCTAAGATTAAAACCTGTTTGCCTTTATGTCCTTACAACCTAGAAAACAAATGCAAAGAGGAAAAAACAACTCTACAGCTATAATAGGCATATCATTGCTGCTGGACTGAAAACCTTTTGTATCCAAAAATGTTACTTGTCAGGGAAAAAAAATGTTTCTACTAAATGCAAATTCAAACAAAGTGATATGAAGAGTGAAAGGTTGATTAAAAAATACTAGTTAAAAATAGAAATACAAAGTTTTAGCCCAACTCCAAAAATATCATTACACATAATCATACAAACTGATCAGAAAATACAAAACAATATCTACAATATCTACACATGACAGTTGATCAGAGATGCCATTGGCCTTTTTTCTGACCCTACCCTGTACTAATCCTGTATGCAGACTGGTCATCATCCTGGATCAGACTAATGACAGAGGTGTTATCAGCAAACTTTAGGAGTTTCTTAGACAGCTGTTGGGTCCACTGAAATGCTGTCATTGGTGTTAGAAGGAGAAGAGGAAAGTACAGAGACAGGTTCTGATGGTTCTTGTGCAGCAGATGGTCCTCAGCCTCACCTGCTGCTGCTGGTCAGTCAGAAAGCTGATGATCCACTGACAGGTGAAGGCCGTCACTTTGAGGTGAGTGAACTTCTCGTAGATACGAGTTGATGGGGTAGAAGGTTGAGCTGATCCAGGAACAGGATTCTGGTGTTGAACCATGGGTGGTCGAAGTGTTGAAGGATAGAGAGTAGCCCAAGATGACTGCATCATCTGCCGACCTGTTTGCTCATTAGTGAAACTGCATGGGATCCAGGAGGACGCCTTTGATGTCCTTCAGGTGCTTCAACACCAATAAAAGCTTTCAGGACCACATATGTCAGGTTAACAGGTCTGTTGTAGCTTAACCCCATGGAGCTTTTCATGGTGACCAGGATGATGGTGGTGGAGAATTTGAAGTTTTTTTTTCTTTTTTGTGTGTAAGGACCATGTTTACATCTACCTGTTGAAGTTACATCTCCCTCTGACATCACACACCTTCGACAGAGTATATATAGGGGGCCGGCTCCTATTCAACTCTCTCTGTCGCCGGTGGCCCTTCAACCATGGAAGGCAAGACACACCAATTCTAAGTTGAACCTACGTAAGTAGCCACCAATTCCCACCAGAAAAGTGTCTGGGCTTGCTGGACTAAGTCAGTCTGAACCTGTTTACTGTTCAACAAGCTTGAACATAGTGTATTTTCCTGCGATTTAAACAAAGTTGAATGCAATGTTTGTGAACCCGTCTGCTGAAGCAGATAACAAACTACCCATTTCTGGCCAACCCACAGAACAGCCAATCTCAATGACTGTTTTCCAGAGGAGCCGCAAGATGCTGCTGAGCCGAACTGTGAAGCCACCGGACTGTGCCGCAATGGTCCCGCCGCCTGCTTGACGCACCCGCCTGCCTAGGCCGCAACAGATACCAGCTAACTGCCATAGCAAAAGGTAAATGTCCCATTAGTCACAAAATTGCAAAGGTATCTCTCTTCATAGCATCAGACCAATCAAAATCTCTTCGAGAGTTGTCTGCTGATGAACTGACTGAACTGGGCCTCTGGTCTGGAAAGAAACGGGCAGAACTGAACCGAAGGACCCTTCTGTTCCAAGGAGCCAACAGTAAAATTCATCCTTCCCTCTTTCCTGTTGCTTTATAATAGCCTGCTTGGGTGGAAAAAAAAGTATTTTTTTTATCTGAAATAAGATTTCTGATTTGACTTTATGTTGGTATCAAAACAAAAGTGACTAACAGAAGCAGTTTATATGCATAAAAGAAGCAAAACACTATGGCGATAGCCCTACTGCTCCACTTGTGAAAGCAAAATCTGTTGGACTCTGTTTGGCATCAAGACAATTGTTGTAATTGCCACATCGCTAGACAGGACACGGTTAAAAAAAAAAAAAAAAGAAAAAGTGACTAACAAAATGCTATAGAGGACTGACTAGCATCTTTGGCTCAAAGCCTTTGTAGGCTACATTATGAGTTTAGCTCTTCCTTTTTTCAGTAACCCAAATGAACCCGAACTTCTGGGACCAGCTAGGCTTACCAATTCTCTTTCAGCTTTATTACAATTAATGCATTTCTGAGTCATTATTTATTTTTCACAGTAAACTTACATGAAGATTTACTGTTTTGACTGCATTTAGTATCTCTTTATCAAGCTCTATTCACATATACTGGCTGCTATTTTAAAAGGACAGTTTAAATGCATTAAGCTTTAAAGCTTGAATCTTCACAGACTCTTGAACTTACTCTTAAAAGATTTTCATTTTCTCTCTTTTATTTGTTTTTTATTTTACTTGTGCTTTTTTCAGTAATATTTAGCACTGGTAGGGATTATAAAGGTAATAAAGGTACCGTTGTTTTAATCCGTGGTCTTTCGTGGTTATTTTATACAGTGAACGATTTATCACTCTAGCCAGATTCACCCTTTTTGGTTGACAGTTGAATGAAAAGAGACATTTTCTTTGGTTGATGATTAATAACTCTGCTGATAGCCATAGTCTAAATTACTAAATTGGTGCATGGTGTGCAATAAACCATGATCATAACTTTGGACACTGATGACCAATGTCCATGTTTCATCTTAAGCATTTTTACTGGGGCAGAAGGTTCAGAGTGCTGTGCTTTGATGTAATCTTGCTTCTCCAGCCCTCCTCCAGCTAACTCCACAGGACATTCCCATTGAGATGTACTTTGCACCCCCAATGTGTCCAAGCACAAAAGACCATAGAAGACAAACTTCTTTCTCTTTCCATGAAAGAGCCTGGGAGGATCACATTGGATGAGAAAAGATCATGGCGTAAGGCCGAAGATCTAGATTGCCACAACCTTGAAGTCTTGATGGTTGATATTTCAGAACTGATCTGCTGCAAACAGATGGCCCCTACGTGTCTGGTGACATCCTCACACTGGGTTAGCGTTGATGCTGTCACCAGTGCAACAGAAAGTAAGCAATGGAAAGCAACATGTAAGGAAGCCAGAAATTAGTAAGTCTGCTTTATTGTTTCGCTCTTTTATCAGTCCAAATTTGTTTTTTGTTTTTTTACCAAAGCTGCGCCATGTTCATCAAATGTAAACAGAGTTGTTTCGGGTTATTAGATCAGGCATGACTGGCGTAGTGTGTTGACATCCATATATTGTGCTCAGTGGTATCACGTAATTTTAGCAGGTTCACTCAGCTCTGTGTTTCCCCTGTAAGCTGATAGGAGCTGATCCGTTTGAAGGCGTTTATAACCCGGGTTGCTTGCCTAGTCGTTTGACATGGTTTAAAGTCTTAAAGTGAATTATATTTGAGTTGGAGCCCTTACAGGGACAGGTAATAAATACGCTCAACAAAATATAACCCAACACTTTTATTTTTGATCCCAGTTTCCAAGAGATGCACTCAAAGATCTAAAATTCATTTCAGATAAACAATAACACCATTTCTTTCAAATGTTGTCCACAAATCTGTCTAAATGTTTAGCCCACATGCAGAACACCACAACAGGAGAGAGTAATCAGATTTAGTGAGTGTATTAAATTAGCTAGAGACTGGCGGAAACGCCACGAAGCCAGGACCAGAGACGGTCTGTGAGATGGGAAGAAAACCATGAACGCTGGGAAGCAACGAAGAAGATGAGTCCAGTAGCTCAGGCAACCAGTGGGTAATTTCCACGGCGTCACGAAGAGGAACTTAGGAACTTAGAAAGCCGGTTAGATCCGGTGTGTCCAGCAGGTCGCAGGATCACCTGAAGGCAACAGGGAGAAAGACTGGCGGTTAGCTCAGATCAACGAGGAGACAGTGACGAAACTCTGGAGGCTTAGTGGTACCATAACAGGCAAAACACTCGGCTCTGATGATCTGACAGGGATCTCCTCTCCGGCTGATGAGGCTTGATAGGATGCAGCTATGCGACAACGCCACACCGCACTCCATCTGGGACCTGGAGCCACCTAGTGGAGAGAATGGGCACAAGGCAAACAGAGAGCAGAGCCCACAAAAGAGGCAGAGGAACACAGAAACATAACAAGATAATCCGCACACCTCACAGGTGTTCCACTTCAAGATGCTGATCTGACATCATGATTAGTGCACAGGTGTACCTTTTACTGCCCTCAATAAAATGCCACTCGGAAATGTGATTTTTTTTTTTGCTTAATTGGGGGTCTGGGGACTCAGAACCAGTCAGTAGCTGGTGTGACCACCATTTGCCTCAGGCAGTGCAACGTATCTTCTTCGCATAGAGTATATCAGATTGTCAATTGTGGCCTGTGGAATGTTGGTCCACTCCTCTTCAATGGCTGTGCGAAGTTGCTGGATATTAGTGGGAAATGGTATGCACTGTCATGTACGCCGGTCAAGCACATCCCAAACATGCTCTATGGGTGACATGTCCGGTGAGTATCCTGGCCATGCAAGAACTGGGACATTTTCACCTTCCAAGAATTGTGTACAGATCCTTGCAACATGGGACCATGCATTATCTTGCTGAATAATGAGGCGATGTTCATGGATGTATGGCACAACAGTGGGCCTCAGGATCTCATCACGGTATCTCTGTGCATTCAAAATGCCATCAATAAAATGCACCTGTGTTCTTAACAGATCCCTGCCCATACCATAACCCCACCACCACCACCATGGGCCACTTGATCCACAACATTGGCATCAGCAAAGTGCTCACCCACACGATGCCACACACGCTGTCTGCCATCTGCCCTGAACAATGTAAACCAAGATTGAAGAGAACACGTCTCCAATGTGCCAGACGCCATCGAATGTGAGCATTTTCCCACTCAAGTCTCTTACGGCAACAGTCTGGTTAAGACCCCGATGAGGACAACGAGCACGCAGTTGAGCTTCCCTGAGACGGTTTCTGACAGTTTGTGCAGAAATTCTTTGGTAATGAAAACCAATTGTTTGATCAGCTGTGGCTGGTATCAGACGATCTTGGAGGTGAACCTGCAGGATGGGAGGTCCTTTGGAAACGGCTTATGGTGGAGAAATGAACATTCAATGCACGAGCAACAGATCTGGTTGACAGTCCTTTGCTAGCATGCCAATTGCACGCTCTCTCAATGCTTGTGACCTCTGTGACATACTGACTACTGACTGGATCTGAGTCCCCAGACACCCAATAAAGCAAAAAAAAAAAGCACATTTCCAAGTAGCCTTTTATTAAGGTACACCTGTGCACTAATCATGATGTAAGATCGGCATCGTTATGTGGAACACCTGTGAGGTGGGATGGATTATCTGAGCAAAGCAGAAGTGTTAACTATCAAACATTTAGACAGATTTGTGGACAATATTTGAAATAAATGGTAACCAAATTCATTCCAGATAAATGAATCTGGAATGAATTTTAGATCTTTGAGTCCATCCCTAGAAAATGGGAGCAAAAACAAAAGTGTTTGCGTTTATATTTTTGTTGAGTGTATATTGAAATATTACAACAAATGTAACTAGATCTTAATAGCCAAATCTAGGAGCCCCACCTTAAAATCTTTTAACTAATAGTCATTCATTGATTTTACCATTGATTCTGAGCGACCTATTAATTACCTACAACTCCCAGTTCAAGTTATTTTAATATATTCATGTTCTTGTAAAGTATCACAACATACCTTTCTGCTCTATTATTGATAAATATAACTTATTTGGATCCTTTAACCTGACAGCCTATTAAATAAATTCATTAAGTTTGATCTTTTGCTTCTTACCAACTGAAGTGATTCATTTAAGTTTGAGCTGCGTTTTCTTCAGCTCCTTTCTGATTATCATTACGATCTTCAATGTTTCATCAGTCATGAACTGCTGGTTATCAGCAGACCTATTCACCCCAACATAGCACTTAACCACAAAGACAAAGATAATCCACCTGAGAGGACAATGGTTTATAACTGACCTACTGTGCAATTAAAAATAATTCAGCTGAAGAAGGTGTGAATGACAATTTTAAAAAATGCAGGCAGCAACAGATGAGATCGTTAACAATCAGTAAGGAAAGAAAAGTTAAATTCCACAAATGCATACTTAGACTATGAATTGCATTAACCATTTCTAAAAAATCTCCCAGTGTTTGTATTTTTTTAATCACATCATATGTTGAAATCTTTCTGCAGTGGACAGGAAGTATAACCTACCAATGGCTGTAGTCAAAGCTGCTGCTGTGGTGCAACTTCTGATAAAGCAGAAGGAAATAAACAGGCTGTACTTAGAGCTGTTTATCATGCTGGTGTCATATATGTGACAGATGTAACTTCTCTTTCTTCATTAAAGTTCAAACAAAGTAGAAGCCTTTCTGATGAGCTGTGCAGCAGGTCTGGATATGAGGATGAAGAACACTCTGCTCTGCATGTTGGGCTTTTTCTGTAAGGACATCTTTGACTTTCTGTTAACTGATCAAAAACATTTCTTCATGTTGGACTTAGAGTTAATCACTGGTTGATCTGTTTCTCTGCCATCTGCAAGAGAAGAGATGCATTTTTATTTTATAATAATCTCTTTAACAATCTGTTACCTTAGTGTTATCAAAGAAATGCTTTTGAAGTTTTCTTGATTTAACATATTCTATCTCACTGCCTTTATTTTTAGAGCCAAAACAGTCTAACCTGAGCTCTCTGTTATAAACATGAATCTGTTATAATTTAGCTTTTATTCTTCATTGTAGTGCTCTGGTCTTTTATATTTGCAGAGGATGATGGTGAGAATTTGTTTTTTTCTATCAGTAATGTTTTATTCTATAACTAGCTGACAACTTTCTATGTATAATTTGAATTAAATATATTTGTTGTATTCTTTGTGGAGATGACCAGACTAAATGAATAATTGTATTTTAACCTGTACTGAATGTAAAATTACAAAAATCAGAACTAAATGTACAGCACATGAGGTTTTTTTTCTCCATTTGATCCTCTTAATAGATTCGATTGAAACAGAGGAGAAAACTGATACATATGATTCCACCCCAGAAATAAATGGTACAGTCAGTCTAATGTTTTATTAATAATAACTGCTCCAGGATCTTCTATTCACACATTAAGTCAAAAACTGAACCTTTAAATTAGTGACAATGTGAAGAGGAAAATGTTTCTGCCTCTTTTAAGATCAAGAGTTTTCTCTCTTCAGCACCATCTGCTGTCGGTGATCTGAAGACAGAAACTAGTTTCAATAATTCATAAGATACAAATATAATTATTTTTCATTTATTTACTGTTAGATTTACGAGATTTTTAGTTTGAAAATTTTCTGACCCTGACCTCTATATTTACCAGTCACTGACATTTATTTCATCCATTCATCATTGAAGTAAAAGGGTTATTTAAAAAAAGTTACAATCATTAAAAAAATTGAAAGTGATCCTGTTTAGAAACCACAATCAAATGCCGCTTTAAACAACAGCTAAATCTCACATCTGTATAATACTGCAGTATTATTCTGTTCTAACAGTAATAAGGAGACTCAGTTGCAGGTGGAGAAAAATACATTCTAGACTATTTTAAACCATAACAATCTGATTATTATTGATTATGAATTAGAGTTTATGCAGATAAAGACACATATTCTGCTGACAGAGTGACAGAATGGAAAAATATCAGTTTTTTTCTTTCAATATTGTCATGGTGGGTTTCAAGGCTCTAACCCACATGCAGAACACCACACGGGACAACGAGAAAAAGTTCAACAGTTT
>JAUZNJ010036678.1:0-11759 GCA_034780135.1 Jordanella pulchra
ATCCATCCATCCATCCATCCATCCATCCATCCATCCATCCATCCATCTTCTCCTGCTTATTCTGTCAGGGTCATGGTGGGGTCACAGCATATGTCCCAGACTATACGCTCCATGTACAGTACTTTTTCTGTGACCATGCTGGTCCCAGAGCACAGTGGGAGCAGCTAAACTCTGTCATTCAATATATTGCCACAATTTGTTAACAAAATGACCAAGGAGAGAACTGGTTACATCTGAGGAGCAACTGGGATTAGTTTAACTGGTTTTCAGTGTGCTCAGGGACCAAAAACGCTACAAAAATGTTAAAGCAAAAACGAAAGGCAATTTCAAAAAGGATTTTAAAATGCAAGTTGAATAAGAAAATGGAAATGGAATAAGGGATAACCTTTTTATATGTGTGATTAGGAAGGGTATTTAAAATCATATTTATGCATTTTGGCTTTTAATTCTCCATTTCGAAATAGGATTTGAAAATATATTTCCAGTATTCAATAATGGACTGATAAATACAATTTACAATTACTCTTTAATAATTAAATTTAGTAGAATGTACAATTATAAAATCTTGATTTAAATGTTAAATAGCTGGTTTTCTCTTTCTGTACCCAGAGAGAATACCACACATGTACAGGGGAGAACATACAAACTCTAAGCAGAAAGACCCCGGGCATGACTGAACCCATAACCTTCTTACTGCAAGGCAACAGAATTACCAACTGTGTCGCCGTGCAGCCTCGTTTTGTCTTCCATCAAACAAAAATTTATGGGTGTGAGATTATCCTGGTGTTTCCAATGTGTTCAGCTGTGAGCTAGAGAGTAAAAAACAACCCCTGTGACATCACTGCTTAGTGCTGCAACATTTTGGAGACCTTTGCAAAAACTTTATAAAAAAATGCTGTATTTTTTCTTTTACTTTGATATTTTTCATATTTTTAATGTAATTATTGATAAAAGTAAGACACAGTCTCGTAAATTAAGTTAGTTTGGTTGATAATTTCTTTTCCACTTCTCAACTAATTCTCTTCTTTTTAAAATAGAATTGATAAGACTTTTTACCAGGTAGAAAGAATGTTAAAAGTTGGATACTGAGAGTGCTTTTACTTTGAATATTGGTGACAAACACTCCTATATAAAGCTGAAATCCACTTTTCTGTAATTCAGGGAGGGACTGGTTCAGTTGTTTCCAGTTAATGTCTTTTAACTGAAGTGAGGCTGTTGCTCTTCCATTCACAACCTGGAAAGAAATATAATATTTACTGTATTACCACAGCATCTTGAAAGAGCTTAACAACAGTAATCAAACAGGAAGAAATTTTTTTACCGAACCAGTCAGCCTCAGGCCACTAATAATCTGCACTACTCCTTTCTTCATAACACCAAACTGGCAGTGATAAGCACCGTTGACTTCTTCACCGTATGAATACCTATAAAAATAGCAAGAAAATGTCTGAATGTATACAAAATGCTACATCACTGTCAAACAGAAGTTATTCAAGAGCCTAGCGTTCCAAATACAGTTAAGAAAAAATGTTTTCTTATCAGCAGTAGATTTAGGTTTAAAGTACTTTTTAAACTTTTATTTACATTTTACTTTCACTTGAAAGTAAAATTTGTAATTTGGACTGACAGAATTTTGACTTGACTTTGAGACTATTGATGCTCTAATGGTACGCAATTATTGGGTGTCCTTTTCAAAAGCAAGTGAAAAAACTGCCTTTTTTAAATTATAAAATTGTTTTTAATAAAAATACAATATAATGCTGATTTTGTTGCTTTTTAATTGAGCTATTTTTTCTTTCAAAATTTCTTTTTTTTTAGAGTTGAAAACAATTGAAACTGAACATGTGAACTAATCTAAAGTCGTCTTGGAGGCCTTTTGAAAATACTTTATAAGAGGACTGCAGTATGGGTGAAACAAAACCTAAGTGCGGTACATGGGCACCAAAATATTTGACAAAAATATTCTTGCTTTCAAAAGTTAACCTTGAAGCTAAGCAAGTTGAAAAATGATTCACACTTACATTGCTGAAATTGAGAAGTCCAACTGTTGATCATTCAACAATATGTAATGCTGCTTTGTTTCAATTCTTACTTCAAAACTTGGTAAAACTATAACAGGAAGCAAAATAAGTTTTTTTTGTATGGAATTCTCTTAAAAGATAACAAAAAAAATATGTGTGGGTTTTGAGCTAGAAAATAACGCCTTAAATCAGATTTATCTTACCAAACTTTTGGACACTGAACTCTCGTACAGCAGCATTTGCTTCATCACCCTCATAGTATGCTGTGATCTTGAAAGTGCCCATTCTATATGAAGGAAACATTTTCTAATAACAGCTGTTTGTTATGTTTGAACATAAGTCACAGTATAAAGAAAGTCTCGTTTAACTTACTCAGATACACTTGGTATTGGGAAATTCCCTTGGTAAATCCCTTTAGTTGCTTTTCTCAGAGTCTTCATTATCCTGTTTCCAGCAGCATTCTGTTTCAAACCACAGACATGAATATTGAGCATTACATATGTGTTAAAAATCTCCTCTGAGCTTTAACAGGAGTGAAACAAATCTACTCACAAACACTGATATGCAGACAGTTTCCTCATGTGGCCGAAACATGTGATTAAGAGTGAAGATCCTGTAATTCACTACAATAGAAGACCATAAAAAAACTTAACTACAATATTGTTCATTTTTACTAGAAGTGACTGACATAATTGCTTTTACCTTTCTGTGTTGGGTTATACATCGGCTGATCAGTCTGTATGAAGATGTATCCTCTGTGTTTTGAAATCAGGACCTTTGTTGTTGTCTTTTTATTCTCATTAGGGATCTCAGCCACAAGATGGAGGTAAAGGACTCTTCCTTTGATTTCTGACCAATTTTCTCTGTCTATCTGTGAACATGCAAAGAAACAGGATCAGTAAATACAATTTTTGTTAGTTTACAGAATACATTTTGTTCAAAGGAACTTTTCATACCATAAGCTCAACTGTGGCTGGTTTGTTTTCTGTAGTACAGCTTACAATTTTCTTTTCAGACATAACCATCTGATTTGGGGTTTCCAGGTATACACTAACAGGTCGGTTTAGGTACTGACCTCCCGCCTGGACAAGCACCTTCTCTTTGACACCCAGATGAAAGACATTTGGGGCTGTAATGAATAATCTGTAGAAAAATAAATAATGTTGAGATTTTGTTCTATCCTTTAGTGACATACTTTGCATTACCTAAATTAAAATATGTTTATAAACTTATAAAACATATAATCTCCATTCAATAATAGTTTGTTTATAAACAATAAATTTAGGAGAAAAATATTTGGAATAGCTATCAAATTAAATTCAGCCAAACTAATCAGTCCATATTCCATACTGATGACAAACAATTGTTAGACATTGCATAAAAATAGATAATTACTGCTAATTTACCTTTTGCCCAATGTTTCCTTTAGAGCTGGCATGAGAAGAAGCACGATAACCAGACAGCACTTCATTTTGCTGCCTCTGTTACTCTATCTGCTCTGGTACAGGATTTGAAATATTTGTGTTTTTATTGGGCTCCCACCCCTTTATTTCCCAATCGCTCTGTCTGGCATTGTTCTTGGTTGTTTTTCACTGCTAAGACAACATAGTAATGTTTTGGAGAAAATTACTCATCAGAAAGCTGTGTTTTCTTATTCATAGATGCCAAAAGGCAAAAAAATATTTTGTGTTATAGAAAGTTACATGATGGAGTAGTTAAGCGAAAAACCATGCAGTATTTCCAATAATCTCAGAGAATTTGGTAAAGTGTTTGTGTCCATATTCATTTAAAGAAAAACTATAAAAAAGGTTTAAATAAAACATGTTGCAAGATGGGATTCTTTCAACTTGGCTATAAAATTATTTGTTTCACTGTTTGGCTCACAGTGGTGAAAGTGTTTGCTTAGGTTTCATAATGTGTAACTCTCTTCTCATTGGTCATTACAAGTGGACCAAATTTTCCCCCAAATCATGTGATTTACCAGAAATCAAGTGCTCTCTATTTTAGTGCATGACTTAAAAAGGTAGTGTTTAAACAGGGCTTCAGAAGAAAAGGTTACCTACTTACAGTTGTTTTTTAACATTAGGGATTAAATATTTTTACTTCAGCTAGAAAATTCCTAACAATACTTATCAAAGCAGATAATTTATACTAATTACGTTTTGTGTCATTTACTTTTATTGCAGTTCTATATTCATTCTCTTCATGCATCTGTTTGTTGCCAGCTTATCCTTGAATGGATGCAGATGGGGCTAGTGCCAGTCTCTAGAGGTCAATATGCATAATGTGTGAACGCGCTGTACACTTGACCAGTCCACTATCAGGGAACATAAAGATCTACAGTATGACCAACCAAGAATAAGTAAAATCCATACAAACACCATGTATTTGTTTTGTTTAGTTTTGCTTGTTTTTGCTTCTTTGCCCTAAATACTTTGCTGACCTTATGGTACGTTGCAAAAGTATATGTACATCACTGAAGCTTCTTCAGATTCCAGAAGCTTTTATCTTGAATATTAGTATGTTTTTTGCAGAAATTTGGAGACTGATTTCTACTTATCTTTATCTTTTTCAAAATTGACTTTGTTTTTTTATAGATAACTGAAAATGATTTAGACATAGATAGTGTTTCGGTCACTGACTACACTAATGCATTCTAAGAGGAAGATAAAAAAAAAAACAGAGAAAGGAAACTCTTGAAAACTCATCTGCCGTTCAGATACTTCCATTTTGGATTGACAGTTGACAACTGATCTAACAAAAAATTCTCTCTTACCTTTTGCACGTATTAGAATATCCTGCAAAAGTATTATTATTGCTCAGTTGTTTCACATTTGTCACATTGATATCTCAAGCTGATTTTCTTGTATTTTTTTTATTTACCATTTACATGAACAAGCACAAAATAGTTTATATTTATCTTGTTGATGGATAATTCTAATTTAAATTTTGGAAAATGTATTAAAGTGTAAAACGTTATGTTTATTCATTATTGTGAATGATAAAATTCAAATGAGATCATTTAAATAAATTAAAGAATGCAAAAAGTATGGCATGTTTATTTGATGACATCAAAAGCTTTGATCCATTCACAGAGAAATCTTCAATCAAGAGCTCCAGAGATTCAGAGCAACGGTGAGAGAATTTATTGAATGAAATATCACAAAGCACTGTGTATAAAACCCTGCAAAAATAAACTTAGGTTTTCAGTGAAAAAAAAGGATACAACTGAAGACAGTAAAAAAAAAAATTATTCAAATTCAACATATTTAACATGTATTCAAACATGAGCATTTTCACAGCTTTACGTTAATAAAGATCAATAATGAATTTACAAATTTGGGTTCCTTAGTCTACTCAAATCCACTCCTTCAGTCTACCACATAACATCTTAATAACATACATTAACCACAATAAGAAGCCTTGGTTTTATCTAAGACTTTCTAAAACGAATGCAGGTTATGTTTCTTGCAATTATAAGATGGACTCAGGGGACTTAGCTCAGTAGAAACATCAAACGTCAACTCACAGCCAGGTATAGACCGGTAAGCATCCTAACTGTCATATCTAAGGCAGTTGACAAGGTTGTGGCCATACAACATATTGTACAAGTTTTAAAAGCATAATGTCCTCTGTGTCAAACTTCTCTGTACGGATGCCATAAGGCTCTATTTTACCCCCCCCCCTCTTCTTTAGTATTTACATAAACATCCTTCCATCCGTTTTTCCAACTCTTCACACCCAACTCTATGCAGATGATGCTGTGTCGGCTTTACAGCCTCTAAAAAGTCTTTATAAATAGGCTCTGAAAGCAGCTTTTGTATACTATTGTTGTAATATTGTTCAAAAATATAAAGAAGTAACATTTGAAAGTGTTATTCTCTTCTCAATTGTTAATTGAGTGTTTAAAATTGTTGCATCATCTGGCCCCATAGCCTGTTAATTATAAGTAATTGCTGTTTTTTTTCTGGTTGGTGCTTTGTTTTTTTTTTCATGTTTGCTTTTAGATGTTTTTACAATTCGGGATATTTTGTACATTGTTACCTGTTGTTTCTTGCCGCTACCCAGGGATGACGGATAAAAAAAAAGCTTGTAGCTTAATCTGATTTGTGCAACACATTTGTTGCACAATGCCTCTCACAAAAAAATAAATAAATACATAAATAATGGTCTTTGACTTGCAACATTAATCTCCTGCAAAATGTTAACATCCTTCTCTAGACAAGGCATTAAACTTACCTCTCTGTATATCTGTATATGAATGTATGAGTATGAATTTGTGATTGTAATACAGTGATTTTGGGTCTAGTTTAAAGCACTTTGACTTGTAAAGTACTACATGAATCCAGTCCGCCTTAGTTATGATTCAAAGATCTCCAGCTAAACCAGACTCTAGATTCATAGCTATCTATGTTCGGAGAGTGGATAGTGGAGAAGACAGACATGAGCCAGATCACCGGGAACACAAACTAGGAACATCTGTTAAGAAACAAAGAAAAACTTTATGATGAAATGAAAAAGACATTTTGCTTGGATAATACAGAACTATGAATGTGTTATTTATTGAGCTGTTACTACTTTATTGTAGCTGTCTAACACAGAAAGGAATGTGTTATGTAGCAATTAGAATAAAGCTTCTGATCAAAAATTGTTTCTTTGTTAAATCGTCAACCTTTATAAGATAAGTTGATAAAAGAAAGAACAATTAGATTCATGTTTTAAATCATTTATTTGTTTTAATTACAATTTTTCATTTACAGCAAAGGGCATTACAGGATTTCAACACTAAAATATCCTTTCACACTAATCAAAAACAAGGTTAATTGGTATTAATGAACAGTATGTTTGATATCGTTGTCTTTAAAACAAATGTTTATTTTGACTGATAAACCCTGCTGGAATACATACTGATGAATAAATAAATACTAATACTATAACAACCAAGGCACAAATCACCAACGCCAGTAGTTTTAAATCAAGTATTCTAATCTCTAAACAAATTTTGGGACAAAAAGATAACAGAAATGAAAACATGATAATAAGGCAATAGAATTGGTAAAAAGCCACAAAAAAGGATGGTGTTAATGTTGAAATGTCTGACTATCAATAAACCATGATTTTGCTTTATTTAGACCAGATAATATGAGGAAAGTTCTCTGAGATTCACTGAAACAGAGTTTTACGTCTGTAACAAATAATATCTGATGACTGTCCCCTATCGATTCTGTATTTCATTAACATTTTTGATTTTAATAAACCAGCAAAGTGGAAGAGATGACAGTTTTGAAACCATCTTGTATAGATAAAATAAAAATATTGTTAAGCTCTTCTCTGATTATTAGTTTTGCCTTACTAACAATGTAGTGCCTTCTTTCCAAAGTAAGGGGAAAGACTTTATGTTTTATTGCATGGAAGAAATAAGACATATTTGCATCCTGGGAAATTTAGTAAATGTATGAGTGAATGTTTAGCAATATAGTATAGAGTCACTTTAACACATTTTCTTTGATTTGCTCTTGATTGATTTGCTTGATTTCCAGGTTAACCCATAACCAAAGGGCTGCATTTGTTACGAAGGCTGTGAGAACAGAAAAAGCAATGACTCTTTGCTTCCAGCTTTTCTTTTGAAGTTCTTCCAACTTGTTCTTAACATATCTGCAGAAAATATGGTTTGTTTCTTTCTTCATATCAATCAACTATTTAGAATTAATCCTACAGGAAGAAAGACCACAGAAAACCTCTCTGGCATTCTTGTGAAATGAAAATATTCCTTCTTACCTCCTTGAGTACAGTAACAGATTTATTTGTTCTTAGCAATAAATAAATCTAAACCTTTAAGCTGATGCTTGTGTGGTAAAGATACTTTTGGTCAAAATTACTATCATTACTATTACTATCAGGGCTACATAATCTACACCTTGAACGTGAATTATTTATTCAGTTACTCCGATGTTTTAAATATGGTTGAATGTGTACTGCTTAGACATAAAAAAAAGTAAATAAATAAAAAAATAAAAACAGAGAGAAGATGCTGCAAAGCTCAAAAATGATTTAAATATCCAAAACATAAGGTCATGTTTTATCTTGCCAGTTTGCTAGTTATTATTTCTTTATAATATAAGAAAAAGCTGCCTTTGCAAACTTGTTCACCAAGTATGCTGACCTCAATATGTGTGAAGTTGCAGAGAATGGAAGCCAGTGGGAGTGGGGAGCATGATGTCCATCCACAACTCCTGGATATGGAGCAGCAGTACAAGAATTGCGTTTGGACAATCAACACCAGAGTCCCAGTCAAACTTTGGATGAGCAGAAAGGAATTATTCAGCTTTCACAGATGACTGGTGAAATAGAACAGATGGTAAAATACAAGCATTCATACGTATCATAGATTCAAAGCTTTCTAAGAGACATTTACAAAGTATATTCTAGCTTTATGTTGCTTTGTTTGGTTTTAATAAGGCTATCGGTATCAGTAGATGCATATTAGCTAAGATTCTGAAGTTAACCATAGCTAAAAAAAAAAAAAAATAGAAAATGTTAACACTTACATTTTCTTACAGAAGTTATAGTCCAGAAGTGGAATTTATTGAAAATATTATCCTCTAAATTACAAACCTAATTCTCTCTGAAGTGGTCTCTCTATCCTTCAAACATCCCCAGTGACCGCTTGCTCAGTTTGCTTCTCAGTGCTCTCTTCTCTATCACTTCCCCTCTATCTATCTCATTTCATGCAGGACTGAGGTTTCCTAAGAGACAGGGCTTCAATGGGGACAATCTGCTTTTCTTCAATTAACACTAAGAGTGACAGAAGGAAAAGAAGGGAGAGGGGCAGGCTTAGAGGAAAAGCTAAAAGAGAGGGGAGTGTATTCGTGGTTAAGAATATAAGGTTTGATCATTTTTTGGTAAAACTTTTGTACAGGGTTTAAGGTTATTATTTATTGTCAACTTTCAGAAGCTCCTGCGCTATTTTTAAAGAAAAGACGGCATATAAAAAATTAAACATTCAGATTCTATATTTTTTAATTTAATACCATCTTGATCCAAGTGGACATGAATTATACCTTACCATAATCTATAAAAATTCAAAAGGGTTGACCAGTGGGTATGCACGGTGAAAAGTGCACAAAAGGGTGTGGCGTGGGAATGTCCTCCGGGGTCAGGAGTAAGGTTGGAAGGTCAGAGGTCAGAGGCAGCTGGACAGCACACAAGAGAAGATGATGGTGAGAAAAAGAGGAGAGGGAAAAGTCCAGAACTGACAGACTGGACCCAGAGGAACATTGATTTTGAACGGATGGGAAGCTCACTGACCAATGCATATTTGAAGAAAGGATAAGCAAAAAGCGTAATGGTGCATAATAATCAATGAAAGACAAGGCTTTCTTTGGATATGCAAAATGACTTATAGCAGGTGTCTTATTGTGGCTTTAGTAAGAATGTGTTATTATATAAACACACTTAGCACAGTTCCTTCAAACATGCTGTGTATCACTAATTCTATAATATTGTTCTACATTGATAATAACTTTGATTTCTAAATTTAAGATGAAAAATGTTAGCAAATATATTACACTACTCTTGTCAACAAGGAAATATTCTGTTGGCTTGTAATTGAAGCTATTTTTGAAATATTTCACAATATTCACATTACAACCTAGGACTTCATTGTATTTGGCCTGGATTTTTTAATGAGTAGTGTTACACAAAGTAGTGCGTAATTAAGGTATGGAAAGAAAACTGAGTAATAATGATGATTGTTGACTCTATATTTCTCAGTTCTATGTCATGTGGAGCAAGCTATGTCTAAATTATGATATTTTGGTTAGAATTTTTAAAAACTGTAATGTTTCTTCAATCTTTTCAGCAAACTTACTTAAACCCAGCCATATGTGATGAATTATAAATAAACTTACCTTTCCTTGCCTTACTTGTTAGCAAGTGGGAAGCAATGTTTGGACTAGTTGTAAATGATAACAAAGAGTATTGTCTGTGGGGTTGTTTACAAAATGGGACGGAGCAGACTGTACTTGAGAGTGTTTAAGTCCTATTGTGCTTGGGGAAATACGCTGCATGCTTTTTAAGAAGTCTGTTTTGAAGGCTATGGTTTCCTCTGCCATCATCTTTGGTGATTGCAGCATCAGAGTAACTGATTTAAAGAGGCTTGTAAAACGGTACTCTGGGAACTTCTCCAGAAATTCTGGAGACAATTTTTACAAAGAAGAAAGTTTCATAAAGTAAGGAACATTGCAGACAGTACTGAGCATCTTCTTCATGTGAATGTTGCGCAACAACATATTGCCATCAATCAGAGGCTTCCACAGTATATTAGAGTCGACAGCAAGGAATCCTTACAGCCAAAAAAGGCTGATGATAACATAAAGCAAGGATCTTCAATTCTGTCCCTGGGGTCTGGTGTCTTGCACCTTTTAGAATTGTCTCTATTTTCACACAGGTGAATCAAATGGCCAAGTTACCCCTTTATTTAGTCAGTCAAGTCATGCTAATTTTGACTCAAGTGTGTTGAAGCAGAAACCCTTCTGAATTTGTGGAGAAAATCAGACATCAAAGACTTGAATTGAAAATCCCTGTCATAAAAGTTAAGCACTTAAATTGGCTCTGGAGATATGGTATTGTCCCTTATATAGCAGTTAAATGTTTCATCCTGTATTTTACCAAAACAGGATGTGATCTATCCTGTATTTTCATTGAAGTAAGATACAAATGTCTGTCACAATAACACTAAAGTTTAGAGTATTTGACAAGATAAACTGCAGGAAATACTAAGTAAAATTGTCTTGGTGGGATGAGATCTAAACAAAACCTAATTAGCTTCACCTGTGTTACTGTTATGATTGCCAAGAAACGGAGCCTAAACATTGTGTTACAGAAGTTACACCCCAAACTTTACCACATCCTAAAAATGAAAAGCTTGCAGAAATACAAATGTGGTTGACTGGTGTCAGTCTGAATAAGTATGTAAAAAATATTAAATATTTCAGGCTGTTGGCGAGTGTCTAAAGTGGCAAACAGTGGGCTCTTTTTCCTCAAAAAAGAAAAAATGTAGACGCATAATAATATAGAATTCCAAGCATGAATGCAGGAATAATTATATAATAAAATTCACCTACTGGGGACGATATGGCATGAAATATGACGGTTACTGTCCTTCTATTGATCTTTTTAGGATGTTAATTAATAATCATTTAGCTAATACAAATTAAAGATTAAAGATTAAACCATGCCTAAAGACTAATAGTAAATAAATTATACAAAAAATCAAATACTGTAAATTTGGGGCTTTTTCTGTACATTTCCTACATCTAAAATACTTTCATCATCTTCTCTGTATTTCATGACAAATGTGAATATTAGTTTGGAATCAGTGGTCAGTGATCAGAGTTACTCACAAAAATCTTGATGTCAAGAATGAGTTTGCAGCTTTTAGTGTAGCTCTCATAAATATGCTAAAATAAATATGGTGAATATTTAATATTAAGTATATAATTAAAAACAAAACTGATATTGCTAGGTGGTAGATTAAACAGATTCTCATTTACTAGGCTAATTTAGCAATAACAAAGTTGTGTTTTGGTAAAGGAATACATGTAATTGTAGTGTTTAACTATGAATTGTTTAACTGTATTAAAGTATTTTAAGCTTTATGTGACAAATTGCATTTTTGATTGCCTTTACAGAAAACAGTGGCATAAAATACAGCACCTACCCCCACCTCTTGAGCAT
>JAUZNJ010036679.1:0-11758 GCA_034780135.1 Jordanella pulchra
AATTGCCTACATCCTCAATTAAACAGATCATGCCATTCTACCCCTTTTGTATAATTGCCTATGTCAAGAGTGTGACTAAGGCAGTTTTATTTTTGCTTAAGTCACCAGACAAATTGACTTAGGCAATTATTTTAAGAAGGTGTCGATATATTGTTCATCCACATGAGACACAGAAGTCCAAATCACGTAATATCTGAACAACAATTAGCCGCATACCTTTGCAACTCTGCACCGAAGAAAAAAGGAGAGAAAAAGTAGAGCATCAACCTCCATGTCAGGTCCAGCGTCTGTGTCCAACCAGTCTATAACATGGTCTCAGTTCAGTTCGTCCAGGAAAGCAAGTGCATCCTTGGGTGAGCGAAACGATCAAGTTTTTCCTCCATGCAAAAAAGATAGAACAGCCGGGTATCTCATGGAGAATTTCATCTCCTTCTTGATAAGAAGTTTGCACACCCCATTAAACGCACGGCGCATCTCCTTGACAGCAGCAATCATATCCTGTTTGATAACAATCGTTTGGCCTTTGTATGTGAGCGGAGCCTGCTTCCTTGCCGCCGCTAGGATCCTGGATGTATCTCTGGAATGATGTAGCTTAATGATCACAGTGCGCGGCCGGTCAGGTCTCGGCGGTCCAAGGCTCCGGTGAGCCCGGTCGATCTTAATGACGCCCAGCTTGCACTCCAAGCCAAGAAGAGTTGGGAGCCATCTCTCAAAAAATGAAACTGGCTGTCGGCTTTCCGTATCTTCTTTAAGGTTATAAATCAAGATATTATCCCTACGGTTCCGTCCCTCCAAGTCGATACATTTCTCGGTCAGAATACGCACTTTTGACTCCAGCTCTTTCAGCCTGGGTTCCATCGTCGACATGTCATCCTCCACTGCTGAAATGCGGTGCTCTGCATCGGTGATGCGCTCCGTGTTGGCTTCTAATTTAGCAGAGATATTACTCAAAGTGGTGGCAAACTGCGTAAACTTTCTATCCATCAGGGCTGAAATCTTCTCAATGACAGATTGAGAGATATCGGCGGCCAGAGAGTCAGAGCCGCTAGCAAGCACCACGTGCTGTAGAGCTTCCTGGTTAGCTTCTTTACTAGTTAGTGTATTCTTCCTCATTGGCTCTTCAGTTGGTTTGCAGGCGGAAGATTTGGCTGATTTAGGATTGGGCATGGTGTCCGGTTGCTATAAGATAAGCCTACAGCTTGTTATCTTAGATAAGGATGAGAAAATAAACCAAATTGGCTCGGGAGAAGTGGGAGCCCAGCGACAAGCGTCCACTCAGGGTAACTCCATCACGTGACCCCCCATACACTGTATTGTTAAAAAAATTTTCCCAGTGGCTCGCACAAGATGAAATTCCAAGTTATTAGCAAGGGGTGGCTAAATTGGTTGTGCACCTTTTTTTTTGCATTAGTATATGCAATAATATGTGTTGTTGGGTGATCTACAAAAATTGCTGCGGGAATGTTAACACATGCACACTTGTTTAGTTTTTCCACAATTAAATAAGATGATTGCCTATTCTAATGGCAGTTCAATGTGGCTGTAAAAGAAAGATGAGGTTCTAAGCTAACCTGGAGGTAATCGGTTAAGGTAAAGTTATTTAAAAATTAGAAATCATAATACTAAATAATATTTACACCCCTTGACATAGTTAGTCTATCCTTAAGTGCTAGTAACTAAAGTTAAATATATGAAATTAAAAACTTGAGAAACTAGTCTTTGTTTCTTAATGTATCTCCGACCCAAGTTGTACTAAGATGAAAAAAACAAGACTTCAAGCTTTACTTAAAATTTTGCCCTTGAAATATTGCTCAACCTAAAGCATAGGTTTGAAACTGGCTCCAGAAAGGGCCGTGTGGCTGCTAGTCTTCTTTCCACCCAAGCAGTAGCACACCAGATTCCATTCGTCTCATCAGGTGAGTCTAAGCTTAACCTGATGACTGGAGTCTGGTGTGCTACTGCTCGGGTGGAAAGAAAACCAGCAGCCTCTGAAACCAGTTTGAAACCCCTGCCCTAAAGTAAAGTTTTTGTCTGAGTATTATTAAAAATTCATACTATATTTCTGTCATGATACTGTGGATTAGCTCTAGTCTGATTACCTGATCATCTCCACCTGCTCAGCTGTTCTGCTTTTAATTAACTCTCATCAGTCCCACCTGCGCTCCTGTCTATATAAACCTGCCTCAGACTAGAAGCTTTTTCCAGATTATTGTCGACCCTCATGGCAAGTCAAGTCCAGCATTTCTTCTGTCTGTCTGCTTGCCTGTTATGACCTGACTCCTTGAGATATTCCGAGCCCCTTGTCAGATCTGTTCTTGTACCTGTTGGTTTTGACCCCTCTTTTATCTCCCTGACCACGATTCCTGATTCTGCTTTAGAGTTTTCTCAGCCATCTGATTACACAGTTCTGACCTCAGTAACTACTATGACTACTACTATGGTTCAGATCCCTACTCCCCCCCTCTGACTCAGTAATAGGATAAAGTTCTGGATTCCCTACAGCCATCTGGTGTCTTGGTTTTGGCCCCTACTCTGTACTTTCCTCCCAACCACTCTGAGGTCAGTCATCTATTCAATTTTATAAACATTTTGATATTCTGTGCTGGACACTCATGTCTATCTCCCTCCAGAAGAACCGGTTGCCGTGACTGACTCCCACTTCCGTCCCTGTACCAAGAGTCTTTTAAATAAACTGTTAAACCTGTTCTCTGTTGTCTAGCTTGAATTCTGGGTCCACAAATGTATTCACCCATTCGTAAGTTTCCTGTGTTGTTCACGTCTTATCCTTCCTCGGACCAACTATATCTTTGCATATTTCCATAATCAATTTTAGGCTATTCTTTATTTTTACAACTCTGTTGAAAAGTGCTAAATTGCTTAGCCAAATCCGAAGGCAAAGAGCAAAGAACACAATGTCCCTTTTTGCCTGCAAAGACCGCTGGGCTTTTGACCAACTTCAAGCAGTGACAAAATATGGTTGCACTTATTGCTTTCTGTTCTTCTATTCTACACATTTGTAAAAATCTACTCCATCCAATTTATCTGTCTATTAACGTATAAGAAACTAAAATCACTCCAGAAATAGCAATGCAGACATAGTGCTTTGAGAAAAGCGCTGGAGATATTTTTATAAAAAGGAATTTCATTACCCCCTTTGTGTACAGCCGCAGGCTGTGGGGTTCATCCTTCAGTAGCACATGTGTGATGCTTCTTCCAGGTCATGAAGAAAAAAACAATTTTTTTAAAGAAAACTCCATTGCTTACGCCTTTGAGCCATCTTTCCCCATTTTATTTCTTTAGAAGCAATAATTGGGAACAGAAACACTGCATATAACAATTTACAATGTAATATAAATGTCTATACAGGGTTCTCACCAGGATGTTTCATATAGAATAATCACGTTTGGCATGATATAGGTAAATCAACATTAGCACTTTGAATATCTAAAACTCAAGTTATACGCTGTAAAACAATTTCTATTCTTCCAGAAGGTTACTTCAACCTGAATTGAAACTAAATCAATTTTTGTTATCCAATTAAACTTAAGGACAGTTAACAGAAGCACTCAGTGGATGAGGTTGTGTATGAATGAGGATCTATTTTAGTGCAAAACCTTAAAGCAAAAAAGTAAATGAGTAAAACATTTTATTTACATCCCTATTTTTTTGTATATCCCACTTTGACTACTAGCAAGGAAAGTTGAAAACCTTGGCTGTTTTGTCCTTCACATCTCTATTATGCCTTACTTTGTGCTAATCTGTCTAATTCAATCCCAATGCAACACGTGATTTTGCAAAACATGTGTAATGAATTTGAATACTCTTGCAAGGCAATAAGTGATAACTGAAACTACAAGTGATTGTGTAACAGAATCTCTAATATGAACTGACACGTTTAGAGCTGTCGAGTTGCTTTAATTGCAGTGAAGTTTGGCTTAGAAATAATGCTGTCATTGTAAAGCCTCCTTCTGGATTTTGAAATATGTGAGAAAAAGTTGCCCTCATCCCCAACCAATTCTCTCCCCTCGCAGCTGGTGATGGGTTATGCAAATTTAGAATAAACAGCTTTTGTAATAACCTGTTTCCAGATAGAGGGGGTCGGGGCTATACAAACACTAGATTCAGAGTAATTTTCTAAACATTTGCTAAATAGCATGTTGCACATGTGTTTGTCTGCCGCCAACAAATGACTGTGTTACTGATTGCACTTGACTCTTAATCATTCTTTAGGTTCTCTGCACAGAGTGGCCATTGTACTGACATCAGTATAGGGAGAAAGAAAATGCACATTTGCTCATTAGTGTTAAGTCATTTCACCCCCACTGAGGTCAAAAGCTTTCCACCTCACATTTAAATTTTACCGTTTAGCAGTGGCACCCAATCAGGCTAATCACTCTGCTGTCCCATTGCCAAAATGGAGTTAAAGAAAGTAGCGATTACCTACCTAATGAAATGACTTTGAATAAATTTTATAGCACCCTTATTAGGCCACTTTCAAAGGCTGTAAAACTATGACAATTCATCAGTCCTCCACACCAACTGCCTGTAAAAGCAGTCAAACAGTGTGACAAAGCAAGTTTTTGGAAGATTCTGACAACCTTTGAGCCAACCAACAGGATGTGATTACCGCCATGATGGTAACAGATTCAAACTTTTTGCAACTTTGTATTGCAGCCATTGTTCTGTATTTTACAAGCTCCATCCATCCATCCATCCATCCGTCCGTCCGTCCGTCCGTCCGTCCGTAACGGACTGTGGAGTTTGCGGACCCAGTAAATAACCAGACAGCGAGAGGCGATTTAACAGTTTATTGAGCAGAATTTCCAGATAAGCGGCTGGAGGAAACAGCAGCGACAGGATGCTCTGGATGGAGATATGAGTGTTACTGTGCGGTGCAGGACGATGGGCAGAACAGCAGACTGGAGGATGATAGCACTGACCTTCTAGAACATGGAGGATCTGGTTCTTAGGCTTGGCAGGCCGGCCAGCACGCCAGCGATCAGGCGGGGAGGAGGACTTCGTCCTTGGCTGATCAGGTAGGCGAACCATTAGTCCTTCTATGGAACAGACTTAATCACAGTGGAGGTGATTAGAACGGAGGTCAGAGCCGGGAAGTCAGAGAGAACGCAGGTACCAGTCCGAGATCCAATGTCAGTGTCGTAGCGAAGGCAGGGGTCGAAACCAAAGGGTCAGAAGGCTGGAGAAATCCTAATCAGAATCCGAAGGGCAGGTCTGGGGCAGAAAAGGGGTCAGAAAACAGGCTACCAAAGTCCGACAGAGGCTAGGCAGAAATCAGGGTCTCAGTGAGTAAACAGGTTCAGCGGGCAGGCAGGCAGGCAGGAAGAAAGAACGCTAGATATTGTCTCACCAAAGGCTCGAACAAAATAATCTGGCACTGAACCAAGAACTAGAAGAGGCTTTTAAAGGCAGAAATACAGAGTGGAGCAGCAGAGGCAGGTGGAAATAATAGATCATCAAATCAGGGCTGACGCCCAGAACCATGACACCATCCATCCATCCATCCATCCATTTGTCTGTCCCCCCCCAACTGGAATATGGAAAATAAAATAGAACACTGAATTACACTGATTCTCTCAAGAAAACAGCAGCCATGCAACAAAAGTTTGCTGTCACCACCCACTGAATCGCATACTGTACAATAGTTTAATTTGTGTGACTATGGCCCTCCTTGTTCCATGCATTCTCTGTGCATTCTCTGAGTGCACTGATGTGTATGTCCTGCTGCCTGTCTTAGATGACAGGAATGGCACAGCGCCCGAAGACCCAGTGCCACATTCCAATGGCCATTAATTGAGTACCTGCCCGTCATCTCTTCCCTGATTGATGACATAATTAGAGACGGGCCAGTTTGATGGAGATGCTTGGCAAACTCTTCTGTCTGTTGGCCTATGTGTGAATGTGAGGCCTAGTTCCCCCGAACCTTGGTCTTTTGCTAACCTCGCCTCATTTGAGGAGGAGTCTACCTCAGTGTGTGTGTGTCTGTTTGTGAGCATAAATGTGTGGATGGTCTTCACCGGTGCTGCTCTCTTTAACAATGAGCACAGCTTCAAGCTTGGGGAAGCTGATTAAATTAAAGTGCCTCACAGGCAATCATTCCAAGGTCAAAGAGATGCTGTGCAAACTGCTTTTGGCACCAATGTTCCTCGGGGTGGGGAGAAGCTTATCAGTTGATGTGTGCGGTTTCGGCTTGGACGTGGATGAACAATCGTGAAACGTAGAAAATTGAATTGTCACTGTTGATTTTGCTTCTTGCATATCAGAAAGAAAAGAGACTTTTCATCAATGGAACAATATGAGGTCTGTGGATTACAAACATCAAAAGCAAAGTGAAAGAATGGAATTACTGCCTGTTCATGTCTGTCAACAAGATTCAGCGAGATGCATTTCTTCAGATGAGTGGTAACTCATTGATTACCATCTCAGTCCCAAAATATAGATGTCACTGGTCAGACATGCATGGGAATTTTATTCCACAAAATAATTTCACATAAGTTTCAGTGTCTAATGCTTTTGTATAACTTCAAAACATTTTATGCAATCCATTTAACAAATACTTATTTATCCATGCAGGTTGAGAGAGGTAATCAAATGGTTGAATGAATGCTGAAACATTTGAATCGAATACCATATGACTTAGTCACCTGATTGCCAGAAAGTCAATTAAAGATCTTGTGAAGAGGAGTATTGCCTCCAACACTGCCATAATAACATCAAATTAGGTAAATATCCCTGAAGAAAACTTAATTGTCTTATCTTCAAAATTGGAATTAAGTTATAACACTTTTTTGTTTTTTAGTAGTAATAGACGGTATAATATTTACATCTGTTTACCTCTCAATGTCATTCATATTTTTTTTATAAACGGTGCAAGAACAAAGACATGGACTTAAAAGCACAATAATGCCATCTTTTGCTGGACTTTTTTTTTAAGATCCCGGAAGGTTGACTTTTCAGACATACTGATTTTTGTGGACTTTTGCATAAGCTGTTTCATGGAGGTATTTTTATAGGCGTCTCTGGGAAATATGCCTGTATTCATTCTGAGTTTGTGTGTGATCAGCTGATTTTGTCATGATCTGTGGTCCTTTGTTGTATTTTTGAAGTTTGCTGTTGTCTCTGTTCTCCCTGTGTCGTCCTGCCTTCCCCTTATTTCTCCCAGGTGTGTCTTGTTTCCCTGACTGCCCCACTATGTATATAATCCCTCCTGTGTCTCCTGTTCCTAGTCGGGTCCTCGTCTTTGGTCTTCTCTGATTGTCTGAGTTTGTCATTGCCTCTCGTATGTCCAGTGCTACCGGTGTTAAACCCTGGTTTCCGTTTAGCCGTGCTGCCTGGTCTGAGGACATCTCCTGTTTTTGTATTTTGGACTCATTCATCATTAAACACCTTCATTTTCACAACAACCTGGTTCTGCCTCTGCCTCACCACCTCTAAAAACAACCGCTTCATGACAGAAGGACCCGACCATACACGGTGAGGCAAGCTTCAACTTTAACTATGAACCAGGAAGAGCTGCTTACCCTGATCAAGGAGTACTATGAGGAGAAGGCGAACCCCAGAGTCTACGGAAGGCGGTTGGGGTTCACTACTCAATTGTGTCTGCTCCTGGATCACTGGGTCCCTCTTTTCCCCCTGCCGGAGTTGGTGGAACTGAAGAGGGAGGTCGAGTGGGACCGTGAGGTCCTCTTCGCAGAGATGCAGGGTCGCCCTCCGCCTCCCACACCTGCTCCTTCGGTCGCTCCTGGACCTCACGCATCCCCGAGGTCGGTGCCGTCCCCGGATCCAGATCCAGCATCTCCGGAACCAACTGCAGTCCTTTCGGCGGTCGGACCTCAAGCGTCTCCGAGGTCTGCGCCATCACCAGACTCAGCACCTGCAGCTCCGGAACCCACAACGCCGGAATCAGCTCCAGCGTCTCCGGAATCAGCTCCTACCTCCCCAGATCCAGCTCCAGCGTCTCCGGAACCAGCTGTAGTACCTTCGGTGTCCGGGCCTCACGCTTCCCCGAGGTCGACGCCGTCTCTAGACTCAGCACCTGCAGCTCCGGAACCAACGACACCGGACTCAGCTCCTACGCCTCCTTAACCAGCACCAGCTGCCCCTTCGGCGTCCGGACCTCACGCTTCCCCGAGGTCAGCACCATCTCAGGGCTCAGCTCCTGGTTCTCCAGAACCTGCTCCGGTCCTCTCGGTGTCTGGACCTCACGTTTCTCCGAGGTCGGCGCCGTCTCCGGATCCAGCACCAGAGCCTCCAGAACCTGCTCCAGTCCTCTCGGCGTCCAGACCTCACACGTCTCCGGGGTCAGCGCCGAAGCTGGACCCAGCTCCTCGGCCTCCGTCTCCAGCTTCGTCTCCTCCTGGGTTCGTTCCAGCCGGGGGTCCGCTCGGCGCTACAGCAGGCGCAGCCTCTGCAGTCATCCGGGAGACGGGGATGGAGTCAGTTCCTGCCGGTGGTCTCTGGAGTGGTGCAGTTGCCACCACCCCAGCTCCTGGTGTTTTCAGTGGTTCTCCTAGTGCTTTCTCCAGTGGTTCTCCTAGTGCTTTCTCCAGTGGTTCTCCTAGTGTTTTCTCCAGTGGTTCTCCTAGTGCTTTCCCCAGTGGTTCTCCTAGTGCTTTCCCCAGTGTGACTCCTCTTAGTTATTTCCCCGGTGTGGCTCCTCTCAGTGATTTCCCCAGTGTGGCTCCTCTTAGTGATTTCCCCAGTGCGGCTCCTAGTGGCTTCCCCAGTGCGACTCCTAGTGGCTAGTGTCCCTCCTGAGCTCCCGTTTGTGGGGGCTGCCCCAGAGACCTGCTCCAGTCCTCTCGGCGTCCAGACCTCACACGTCTCCGGGGTCGGCGCCGAAGCTGGACCCAGCTCCTGGGCCTCCGTCTCCAGCTTCGTCTCCTCCTGGGTCCGTTCCAGCCGGGGGTCCGCTCGGCACTACAGCAGGCGCAGCCTCTGCAGTCATCCGGGAGACGGGGATGGAGTCAGTTCCTGCCGGTGGTCTCTGGAGTGGTGCAGTTGCCACCACCCCAGCTCCTGGTGTTTTCAGTGGTTCTCCTAGTGCTTTCTCCAGTGGTTCTCCTAGTGCTTTCTCCAGAGGTTCTCCTAGTGCTTTCTCCAGAGGTTCTCCTAGTGCTTTCTCCAGTGGTTCTCCTAGTGTTTTCTCCAGTGGTTCTCCTAGTGCTTTCCCCAGTGGTTCTCCTAGTGCTTTCCCCAGTGTGACTCCTCTTAGTTATTTCCCCGGTGTGGCTCCTCTCAGTGATTTCCCCAGTGTGGCTCCTCTTAGTGATTTCCCCAGTGCGGCTCCTAGTGGCTTCCCCAGTGCGACTCCTAGTGGCTAGTGTCCCTCCTGAGCTCCCGTTTGTGGGGGCTGCCCCAGAGACTCCTCGTCCCCGCCTCTGGGCTGTTCCACTGACTTTTGGCACCCGCCTCCAGCGCCACGGACGGCCTCCTGACCAGCTTCAAGAAACTGGTCATCGGAGTGGATGCCATCCAGACCTTCCAACGGCTCTACCCTTTTGAGTTTTCCGCCCACACTGAGTGGTTAGTTTTCTGTTATTTTCCTTGGACTTTGACCCTCCTTGTGTTCTGGACTATTTTTTGTGTTTGGGCGTCTGGAAGCCGCCCGTTAAGGGGGGGGTACTGTCATGATCTGTGGTCCTTTGTTGTATTTTCGAAGTTTGCTGTTGTCTCTGTGCTCCCTGTGTCGTTCTGTCTTCCCCTTATTGCTCCCAGGTGTGTCTTGTTTCCCTGACTGCCCCACTATGTATATAATCCCTCCTGTGTCTCCTGTTCCTTGTCGGGTCCTCGTCTTTGGTCGTCTCTGATCGTCTGAGTTTGTCATTGCCTCTCGTATGTCCAGCGCTACCGGTGTTAAACCCTGGTTTCTGTTTAGCCGTGCTGCTTGGTCTGAGGACATCTCCTGTTTTTGTATTTTGGACTCATTCATCGTTAAACACCTTCATTTTCAGAACAACCTGGATCTGCCTCTGCCTCGCCACCTCTAAAAACAACTGCTTCATGACAGATTTATGATGTTGAACACAAGGAGCCTGCATGGGTTTAAATTAGAAGGCAACATCGTTTTTTTTTTCCTTTCTTTCAGCCTTCAAGCAAGTTTTATTATTTTCAAGTGATATTCTAAAACCTCAGGAAGTAAAAGAGACCCCCTTAAGCGTGTATTGTTGCCTACTATGGTGGCAGTTGTTAGAACTAATGGGTCAGTGTGATAAAACTTGAGATAAGCTTCCACCACAAATATGCAAAGTAACACAATGGCTCATCTTTGCATATAGTTTTGGGTTTTAACACACTCTGATTATTGTGGTTTGTGCATTTTGTGTAACTATCCAAAGAAGAGCCTGTGGAAAACAGGCTATAGTAATACTTATGAAACATGGACACATACAGCGAGCTCTTAAGGGCTACCCATTCTAAAACCTTTCATAACTCCAGTTTAAAGACAATGTGAATAAAATTGGACCTGTTCACCAGTAAATCAATGTTTATCAACTTAAAGGCACAGCAATTTCCAATCTGGTTAGGTCTTGACAAACACATGAGAGGCTAAAGCAGATAGTTTGATTGGTCAAAGACAACCATCATCAATGTAATGTGTTCAGCTAAACACAAAATGGAAAAAAAGAAAGTGGTGACTCCAGCATGAAGGGAGGCACCAACACATGAGGCTGGAGAATTAGTAAAATCCAATCACCAGCAGTTCTATTCCCCAATAGATGCCTGTGGCTAATGAGTCACCATGTGAGTGCCTCCACATCCCATGGAGAGATTCTGAACTACAGGCCAACTTTTTCGTGCTATTAGAGGTATGAACACCAGTGGTGTCTGCAGCATATGCTTAATTGGCAGTTTAAGCCTCTGCTCTGCTGCCCGCGTTCCAAATCATTAACATGCATCATGCACGCCTGCCTGTGGGCTCACAAGAATCGCTCTCGTCCGCCACAACACTTAACAGCTTTGCGCCATACTTCCCTCAGCTGCGAGACAAAGGGGCCTCTGCTTTCCGTCACTTGCAGATTCCTCTTGAGTTTCATGATTTGAACTGTCACCACTTCTCAAAAGCAATCTCTTTTCATGGTGCTTTCTCGTGGGATCGCATAAGAACGACGGCTGGTTTTTGTCTCCACTGCTGAAGGCATAAGAGGGAAAGACAGGAGAGGTGGTGGGACAGTAAGAGTTGTTCACAGCCTGTTAAACATGTTTGCTCAGATGAACAACATTCACAGCCTCCTGTTGGTCTCATATGAAATGATCATCAAATCAGATGTGAATGTGATAATCTTTATATTAGGATTAAGGAGAAAATCTAGTTATAATGTGTCTCTCTTTCATGTTCTGAGTAAACCTGTGGGGCTCTAAAGAGTTCTCAGGTTACACTTAGACGTTTTCTTTTGTATTAAAGAATAACAAGTATAACAGATGTGAATATAAACATAGTTGGTTTACTCAAGAATAAGTCATATGTCTAAAGACAAAACGGATTTTCTTTTAAAGTTATTAGTGACTGAAGCTGCTGCAGCAAAAGAATCCCTTTTGGAAGGATACACTCTAAACAAATGTTTAATTTTACCAAACAATATAGTGGTGCCTTTAACAGTATAATTACAAGAAATCACTAACGGTGTAAACAAACAAAAACCCAGATCAGTATGTACCTATGAAGACAGACAGACAGACAGACAGACAGACAGACAGACAGACAGACAGACAGACAGACAGACTGACTGACTGACTGACT
>JAUZNJ010036680.1:0-11758 GCA_034780135.1 Jordanella pulchra
ACTTTCTTACTCCTCCAAATTGGTCATTTAGCCATTCAATTTCTACCATCCAATAACACTAAGGGGGCTCACCCCCACCTTGGTAACTACTGATCTACAACATGAAGAAACAAAGTGCCAGGCCCCCTACCTGAAAATCTTCAAACTGGTCAATATGGTCTAAGTTTTTGCACACTTGATCATATTTCCATGTCAAGAATCATCCAGACTATTACATTTAGCCATAAAAATGAATGTTTATGATTTTTCTTAGGCAAGTCTGGACTTTTAAGCCTACTAGGTTAAACACTGGAATAATAATTTATCTGCTTTATTTTTGCCGATTAGCCTTCTTGTTAATCCCTCTTTGGCTTGCTTCTGACTAGCCTCTTGCTATTGTTTTTTTCTGTCTTGACTTGTTCCCTAAACATGAATATCATGTCAAACTTTCTCCTACTTTAACAGGATCTATTAAGTGATAAATCTAGGACAGTACAGGAGCTTCCTTAAAGTTTTAGATTTCCTCATCACAAGGCTTGCCTGCTCAATCCTTGTCTGGATTCCTCCCCCAGGCTCTCTAATATGTCACATGTCCACTGGTACATTTACACATAAACCCACACAGTAATTTTAACAAGAAGTATTCCAACATTTTTATGAAGAACTGTTTATTCTTCCACTGTATCTAAATTGTGAGAAATAGAGGGTTTATTTTTTGCCCAGAGTAAGTTTGAAAAGTCACAAGCCAGTGAATGGAGCCTGAATCATCTGACCTTAGCAATAAGTCACAGCTACAACAAGATTAATAGCCATTTGTTCTATTTTTAGTCAGCAATGATGTATGTATGGTAAAACTGGACAGATAAACGGGATAATTCTGCTACACAATAGACTCTACACATTCAGCTATTTCCCAGGTCTGTGTAGGAACTATTACTGAGGAAATAGATCCAGCATATGGTATCGACAAGACATATTATGCAGAAAAGTCTTTGCTTATAACTCCAAGACAGAGTGCAAAATTTGTTTTCACTAACTTAGATGGGAACAGCTAAAGATTGGAGTAGCTATTATTCAAAATAATGTTTACTTGGACAAACAATAATGCATCTACAACTATTTTTGTCTTGCAGCAGTCACTGCACTAATTATGAGCTTTTTGAACAAGCAGATATGAAAAGAAAAACTGTGATACTTTTCTGAATGTTTTGTGCTTGTGATGATTGGAGAAATTGTTCAAAGAAATGTGAAATAAATAAATAAAAAAAATGTGTAGCATTAGGAATGGCAGACTAAAGCTAATACAACATTCACCACTAAGAGGACAAAGGTCACAAGGTCGCCAGTTCTAATTATATTTCATAAAGGCAATACTTATGTTGCAGAATGAGGGCTAAACATGTTCAACCATGCTGAGTTTTAATTTGTAACATCCTATCCTTTTTTCAAGGGAACAGAATGAGAAATAGCTGTGGAGGGGGCTGTGATCATATCGAAGCTTTGTGATGAAGACAAGAAGAATCACATTAAGCAGCTGAATCTCAAGATGCTGCAATATGGAAGAACACAGTCTATACACTGGAAACAACTTGCTGATGCTGCCATGCCTAATCCTCTTTTCTGGGCAGGAGAAACATGTATTTTGCCATTCACTATTAGCATAATAAGCCAGCACATGGCACTTTGCTGTTTTGCATAAGTAGTACACCCCAGTTTATGATTATAAAGAGGCCTTGGGCTAACTAGCCTCTTTATTCAATTAATGAATAGTTCATGTATTTAAATTAGTCCCGCCTGGTCAATTTGAATCAGTGTTTTGGGATAACAGTATGAAACACAAATATCAGTTCTAGAGACAGATGCAGCGTCAAATTGCATACAAATATACTGTAGCTTTATGAAGGTATTTTGATAAACTATACTATAAATGCACTTGAATACACTCTATTTAACTGTCAATAAAAACTACGAATTGTGCTCATCTTCCTGTCTCATCAGAAATTAAGATTTAAACACTTCTTTTTCTCTAAATTTAAACAATAGTGTCATATTTTAGGGGGGTGGCTCCAAAATACAATGATGGCATAGTTAAGCTACTATGGGCATGTTAGTAGAAGAGAGTCAATGGAAGAGAGGCTGAGGCTTTCAACATGAATATTTCACCATGGGACAGGGGGGTGGGGTTGCAGCTACGCCGGTGTTCAGTTAACCATGAGATTGCATACACTGCAGAGCGCATTTGGTTAATGTAATTAAGAAAACCCTATGGTGGGAGACACGGGGCATTAGTGTCCAGGATGGGCTCTTGTTTTTTTTTTTTGTGGCCTCTTGTTGCCCCATGAGAACTGTCACTTTCATATTTATGTGTTCTACAGCTAATTCTGTGTTTGTTGAAGCGTAGACGATTTATGGATAACTAGGTATTTTTAAACATTATGCTTCTTTGAGGTTTATAATTATGAATTTTCTGTTATGCTTTATTGTGCGCATGTGGTTCAAGGTTTGTGTGCAGATTTCTTACTATAGGTAAATTAGTATAAGTGTAGGCATATTTTCCTAAAAGAATTCAACAACTACCAGGCAAAAATAAACCCAACACAGGTGCATTTGGGCTTTTGCTGGTTAAATTAAAACTTTTATATAAACTGTTTTATGTAAGATGTTATCTATCACCGTTGTTTGATTGCAAATTTACCTTTTTTGTGTCTCTGAAATGATCTAAAGGAATTTCAGTTTGGAATACACTGAAACAAGGTTATTATTCTAATGATAGTGGGCTCAGAAAATACTAAATGGTTCTGAGGACCCATCTTTCAGCAGACCTTGCACTACTACCTAGACCAGGTCAACCAATAAGACGTAAATATTTGGACAACACTGATCAAATTAAGTCTAAAAGTTAAGAGTTAAAGATTATACAAACAGCATTCTAACCTAACTAATAAAAACCCCTCACCATTGAGTGTTTCATTAGACATTCAATATACTTTGTTTGATATCAACTCCTGAATATATTTGTTCTTATTTTCATAATTGTGAAAGTAAAAACATCGAACCTTAGAAAATGCCAGAGCTGCTTTATTAAGCAGGAAATACGGTGGTTAATCATCATGGTTCCTTGTTTCGTCTCCAATCAGAGTGTTCATTCCAGCTTCAGTTGGCTTTAATGCAAATAGATCAATAGGCTTGAAAGGCACAAACAATAAACCCAGAGACAAAGCTCTTTACTGCAACAATTTTATTCTGCCTCAAACAAGGCTTTCTATTCCACACTGCAAAAAAACATTTTTTATAAAATAGATGCCTTTTTTAATTAAGCAATTAAGTGAGACACTCTGCCAATGGAAAAAGACAATTTATATTTAAAATTAAAAACAACTATTGCAAAGTCTTATTTCAAAAGCATAATATCTAATGATCTTTTTTTAAGAGTAAAAAATACTTATTCCATTGACAGATCATCTTTTTTACCAACTCAAATCAAAGGCAAATACTTTTTAGGTATTCTTAAAGTTTAATTTTAGTTTAGTTTTTAGTTTAGGTTTTGGAATGTAACTATTATGACACCTCTTAAAATTATTTTCTTATCTTTGATTTGATTTCAACCCTCTAAAATGTTTTACTCCTTTTACTTTCATCAATCCTTTTATGTTGTTACTTTTTACATTTCCTTCAGCTTTCCCCATTACTTTTGTTTTTCTTTAATTCTTACCCCTTTTGAAACAGGCTTTAAACTGGAATTCAAGTAAAGCCTCTCATCACTAAATTCCTCCACACGATTTCGCACCTTTTCTTATGAAATTCAGTGGTTCTAATAACCCACCATGCACTCTATTTTGGAGAGATTAATAAACTTCTCATTGCTGCCACACAAGAGAAAAGAAACCTTTGCTCTGTTTAATGACAACTGTAAAGTGGAGGCAATCATGGGATGCCTGCCATGACATTTCCCCGTTCCCTGTCCGCTCCACTTATCTCAGACAAATGGCCGTGCCAGGGCACTATCGAGATGAAGCGTTTTCCCCGAGTCATTACGTCTGTCACCGGGGCCATTTCCATATTGAAAAATCTGAAACAATAAACGACGCCCAAGCTTTTAATAACCGCCAAGGAATCATATTTGGAAAATTGCATCGAAGCAATAACCTTTTCTCTCTGTAATTAGATGACAGAGAGGTCCTGGTTTTAATTAAGTCAGCAATTTATAGTCGCCCAGCCATACCTCAGCACGCTGATTAGTATAGGAGGGATCACAGAACAACGTTGCTTTAGTTTGAACAGATTTGATCTGGTAATTACTGTGTTATATGGCAAAGGCCGCAGCAAGTCTCAGTCCCCAGGCTGGGCTTTTGCAGTGCTCTGTGAAGCATGGCCCCGTTTTCCTTTACCATCACCACTCGAGCTGAAAATATGTGGCAAGCAAGTGTCTGTCTGAATGGGTTTTCTGAGGTGGTCATCAACAGAGGGCATAATGTTTGAAGAGGCACATTAAGGTGGAGCTGTAAATGTCAGGGCTCCCTGTGTGTGTCTCTGAATGCAGTATGATTTCACACCGCATTGTAATTGATCCTCTTGGTCACTATGAAATGTTAACATTCGCACAAGGAGGGGGGCGGGAGAAGGAAGGGGGAGTTAAAAGATGCTGCCTTAGTTCTGTGTTAATAAACATGGCAATTTACCCTCAATTTATGTCCTGACAGGTCGTAATGAAGACCATGAAAAGAAGATTAGCTGGAGCTGTTATGGTAGACTGTCTGGGGACCGTCATCATGAGACTGTGGGGACAGGCGCTTGTCGTTTGCGAGCTGGCAGCCTCCGGCCTGCCACAGCCATCCATATGATTGACAGTAATGGTCTGGTTTCAGGAGAAGAGAAGAGGATCGGTGTTCGCATTCATCACATTATATACAGACATGCATCTATAGGCGATCAGGACAATAGCACATGGCAGCCCCACCGTGACATATCATTAGTGACATCAAACAGATGCTTGTGATCTGTACCACTAAATTCATTAGCTTCTTGAGTTAACCACTAAGGTGTCTTATAACAACATTGCTAAGATCTTGCTTTGATAAGACGCAATCATAAACATAACATAGAGGTAATGTATAGAAAAATGTAATGTGCTAAATTATTAAGGAGTAGCTAAGGGTGAAGTATGCTGTTTGTGAATGATAAAGCCTTCAATGCACTAATTTCACAGGGGCACATGCCCCAGAATATATCCAGTGTGCTCCAATCAAACCTATGAATGTTGAAAACAAATGCCAAAAGCGCACTTTAAAAGACTGCAAGAAAGCAAGGTTGGAAAAAGGTTTAAAGGAAAGACTGAAGAAGTATGTATTGTACATTTACTGTAACTGTAGATAAGATGGCAAGCTAGTTTTCTTTAAAATGCTCCAACTAGTTCAGAAAAGCTGAAAAATCTTGCTGGTGCTCTAACTTGGAAAGGGTGTTTGGCCTAAAGGTGTATTTCTTCCATAAATTTTGATTTTTTTTTCCAAATAAAGAAAAATATGTAGTACAGTACACAAAAGCCAATGATTTATACCACAAATTCAATTCAGTTATGGACCCTTTCTCTGTATTTTATTTATAAAAGCCAGATTACTGTAGGAAATATTGTATAAAACTGGTATTAAAACCCAAATAAAAATGTTGAGTTTCTCATTTGATAATGGCGCCATTGCCAAAAAAGAAAAAATCATCACCAGATTCTGCAACAGTCCAGGTTATTTACACAAGCAAAAGAAGAAAAAAAAAGAAAAAAACCCGAGCAAATTAGGTTGCTGTTGAAATTTGTGGATCAAAGAATGAATCAGGGAATATTTGATAAACACATGAAGAATAGGAAGTACGAAAAGGCACAAACAGCCATGAAACCAGCTGAAATCTGTTAGCTATTCCAGTGTGCAAATCAACATCAGCAGGTTCAGTATTAGCTAGTACTCTGTATAGTCTTGTGACTTTAAAGAGACCATCACATAAAAAGTCTTCCGCAAAAACGTACAAACTGGAATAACTATACCTGCATTTTTAAACTCCTAGGTGATCCATTGGGTAATACTGGATCCACCATTGACAATAACATAATTTAAGCATAAACCAACCAGGTTCCTTTAAAAAGAAATATAGGAAAAGTTGTACAAGAGCTAAGGAGCAACTACAGAAAGACAGCAAAATATAAAGTATATATATTTTTTTCACAAAACAAATAAGCGATGCAATCAAACCCAATGACTTCTGTGCACACTTTCTGTACTAGACTCCACGGCATAAGAAATAGCAGATTGAAGATTGTTCAAATGTTGCTGCAAAACCACTGTAACACCAAGAGAACATTGTAAGAAGTAAAAATGTGAAATATATTACAACCAAAAACTTTTTTTTAATACCAACATCAGAACATTACTTCTGGCTAGGGGTTCAGCATCAGAAAGCACTGAGGCCTGCAGTTGGTGTGGACCTAAACAAAGACAAAATGAAATACAGTTGCTGCTAAATTGAAGTACAGGAGGTAGATAAAAGCCAGTGTGGAAAAAAACTCAGCTCGTGTAAAAAAAAAAAAAAAAAAAAAAGCATTCAGACCATTACTGACAACACAAAATGCCACAACATCCTCTCCCTTTTCAACACCTCTCTTCCAGACCAGCTCAACACCTTTCATCTGCTGCTGTTAACATCAGCAGTGTTGCTGAAGATGACAGCAGACTGGCAAAGGACACACAGGTGACACCATTAGAGCATGACCAGCCTCCCACCAGCTAACCGTTAGCTGCTAACGGTTTCAGTTACGGAGAATCTGGCGTGGCATCAACATCGGCTGAGTACCAGGATGGGATGGAGTACCAGGGAGGGTACTAAAATCCATGTGACTCTTAGCTTTCTGCAATTTTTAGTGACTTCTTCAATTGTTCACCATAACTGGCTCTGACCAACACCAGTTTGCTCACAGCTCCACACTCAAAGCCATCCTTGTTGCTCTTCACTCGGTTCTCTGAGAACCCCTCAGTGTAAACCAGGAATCTGTTTGTTGATTTTGCCGACTGATCATCAAACTGCAAAATCTGCAACTTAGAACCTCTGTCTGTGGATTAAAACATTTTTTGACTACAGATCCCAACACTTTAGGATGAGCACCTCTACATCTTCCTCTACGGAACTCAATACTGGTGTCTCTAAAGGCTGCGTTCTTATAAACACTACACACTCAAAACTTAGTCGCCACCCATTGCTCCAACACCCTCTTCAAATTTGCAGACAGAAGCCATTGTGAGGTTGGTCAAAAAAGATGACCCATCAAAGAAGGTTGATGAACACACAGGAAAGAGTTGGAGTTAGTCAGAAACCTAATGTTTCTTGGACTGTACTGTCAAGGCAAGGCAAGGCAAGTTTATTCTTATAGCATAATACATTACATGGACAATTCAAAGTACTTCACATGAAATAGACAATAGAACAGAAGAAAAATAAAAACTGAGTAAAATGAAAAAAAACATGTCCATGAAAACCATTAATATTTTTAAAAAGTCTTTTCTGAAGCAAGTACCTTATACCTCTACTGAAAACCTTTTACCGAGAGCATCCTGCAGTATGCCGGCTGCACATTATCTGAAAAGAAACAACTGCAGCAAGTTTGCTTAATGATCCTCCGTGGATCATTGGCTCCCCACTCCTACGCTTAATTGAGACCTACTCAAGCCATGTCCCCCGAGAGGCTACAAAGTCCAGGATGACCCAGCCCATCCAGGACAGTCTCTTTTTACCAGCCTTTCTTCTGGCAGACTTAGAGTCATGTGAGATTGCAACAAGGACTTAAACACTGCTTTTCCCCATGAAAAAAACTGCAGTAGGAACATACACACAAACACATACAAATGTTTTGTCACAATATTCTAGTGTGGACTTTCCATTGACACCCAGTCATATTGAATTAATTTCTATGGTCTAACAACAAACATCAATCCACACCTCATTCCTAGACCTAACTTCACCAAGAATAGAACCTTTCCTCATGGGGACCAGTCGTTGGTCCCACAAGTAAGACCCCAAAATAAAGCATATTTCTGGGAAATTGTCCCCACAAGATAACAAAAAGATGGCCACTCTTGTGTGTCACAGGTCCTTGTGGGGACTTTCCATTGACTTCAATTTATTTCCCACTCATTTCTATAACCTAACCCTGACCCTAACACCTAACCATTTCCAACACTAAACCTGACCTAAACTCACCGGAATGTAGCATATTCAAGGGAAATTGTCCCCACATGGTAAGAAAACCAGGGCTCGCATACACAAACCCAGAAACTTGTCTCATATCTTTGCGGAACTTTTCCATTGACTTCCATTATTTTTTACATCCTAACCATGACCCTTATCCTAAACCTAACTATTACGGGTTCATACCTAAACCCAACCTAAACTGAATTCCCACCTTATTCCTAAATGTGACCCCTCACCCTAAAACAGGATTGCCCTTGTGGGGTCCAGGCACCGGGCCCCACAAGGAGCAATTGGAACATATTATTTTTTTCCCGAAAATGGGCATCACAATGTATTAAAAATACACAGAAATACACACATAGTCTTTTTTCTACATCTAGTGACTCCCACTGATTTCCATTTTTTTCAGCCATTTTCAACCTTCCCATATACCAATCCTGAGTATAATAAACCCTAACCTTACCATTGAAGGTGCCACACAAAGACCAGCCAACAGCCCCAACAGCCATTCACTTCTGATCAGCCCACAGGCAAACGACCTATTACAGCGTCCGTCCGTCCGTCCGTCCGTCCGTCTGTCTCTTGGATTGGAGATGTTTGGTTTTCTCGCCTGTCTGCTTAATGCTGCATTGAAATTCCTCAAAAACTCACCATCCTGATCTGATCCACGGTCCCAGAGGCCTAATTGATGAATGGGGTTAATTAATCCCAGAGGACATTTTAAACAGAGTAGGGGACTCCTCAGCCTCCCCCCCTCCCTGTTCCCGTTATAAAGGTCAAACTTCACAATAGGGGAATAATATATTTGGTGTCCCTCTGAGGACTTCTCATCTTTTTCCTAAAACCATCTAATTTGATCACTTTCCTTCAATCAGCACAAATATGTATGGCCTCAGAGCAAACCCTGGAACACACTGGAACATTAAGTGCCAACACTAAATACCGTCCGCAGGCTCTGAATCATCCACAGATCTGTGACAAAACACCCTCTGAGGCTATGGAGTCTGGTGCTAAATGTCCGATGTCGGCTTAACATCATTCCGGGCTGACGTTGGATGCTAAAGAGTGTCTCTAGGCCTTGGCAGTGGGGCTGTGCTGTCTGATTTTTGGGTCATTATTTAGGTGAAAATATCCTCTGGTTCAGCATTCTAGTTTAATGGCTTTAGAATACCTTAGCTTCTCCACAGTTTTATTTACGGAAAACTTTGAATTAACATAGTGGCCAAGTAAGAAAAAACACAGTCTGGTTGCTTAAGTTTGGCGTCTAGAACTAAACACTGTTGAAATGATACACACAGCCTGGTGTGAATTGATGAACTTGTATTTAGGGGTTGTGATTATTCTCATTGCATGGAGTTTAGATTGCTGGAGTCCTCCATAAAACAGTAACAGGGAAAAATATCTATTTTGCACTCTTAAAGTGCATCAATACCTGCTTACTCATTTTTTTCTCATCACAAAAACAGACTGGAGGATTTTGGCTGCAAAAGGAGTGTCTCCCCTGGGCTGCAGAAAAGCTCCTGTCCCTCTTCTTTTCCTGCAGCTGGAGCTACCAAAGCCAGATGCTTTGCAGCTCCACCACCCTCTGTCCCCCCTCTCTCTCTTCCAGGAGGATGGTGCCCAGAGAGGAGGATGACAAACGCCTCTGCCTCCGCTTACTGACGGATTTGGACGACCTGACTCCAGCCCCGCACTGTTCCAACCGCCAGCACAAGATGTTGACTTAATGGAAGGGGGTTGGCTATGGATGGGCCCATATGTGTTTGCACTGAGAAAATATGGCAGAACGGCGTGTCCGCGTAGCTGTGTGTTCAGTGGGACAGTGGTTGTGCGTGTTTGTGTGTGTCGTTTTCACGTAACCCAGACTGCCTACATCCATCATGCCATGGCACTCTGGCAAAGAGTGGGACTCAGACAGCTTCACTAACACACGGTCAGTTAAATTGTCTGTTAAATTGTCCTACTACGCAGCTATCTTAGGTGTAGATAAAAACACTGCATTTAAAGGCAGAAATTGTCAAGTAAATGCCAGCTTTCTTCCACATATTGAGAGAGAAAGAGGGTAAAGGAGAGAGACACAAAGGTGCTATAAGAGAAAAAACTATTCTGCAGCATCCCATAGAAAACAGTCCAAATATAATCTGTGCAATCATCTTTGAATTTTCATTAAAAAACATGGAGATCCATTCCATTGCCAATATTCTAAAGTCTCAAAGCACTATTTTTCACTTTTCAATTTTAACATAATTGTTAAAGAATCTTTTTCCAACCGGCTCTACGAGCTCCAGGCCCATCTGATCAATAGATTCAATTATGCATGAGCAGCAAAACCCTAATCCTTCCTTATCAACCTTAACCGTGATCCTTTAATGATTAAAACTGCGGTCTCAATCCAACACATTTGACATTTCTCTCCATGCAACCAGATGGAAAATTAAGTCTCATTCTTTTTACATTACTGAGATATTAAGGGTAATTGCATGCTTCTCTCTCACTCACAAACTTGGGGACACAGATTAAAAAAATAAGCTTTGCAGAACCGCTCTGTTGTAACAAGGGGTGGTAATGAAAAAAAGAACACTGGTCAGTGTTTACAAGAAGAGATCTTAAAATATAGAAAATTAACTTAAGAGGGAATGCTTCTGGTCATTTCTATGCTATCTGTACAAACAAATACTATACTAGTATAGTATAACACAAACAAAAACTGTCCAACCTAAACAAGTATAAGGTAAAAATAAAACAAAATTGCAAGCTTGAACTGATATTGTCTGAAAACTTAAAACTGATTCCTCTTTTTGTATTGTTTACTTTATAACGAGAAGAAGCCATTCATAATTTACAGTGCTAACATGATTTTGTCTTCTCAATAATTTCATATTGGATAAAAAACAAACAGATATAGTGTGTCATTCTATATTTTATCAGCAGATTTGTGCATTTAGTCTACAACTGCAAGCAATAAGGTGATTGCATAATCTTTACTTTTTATTGGCAATACATGGGATGTTATACATAAATTAGCTGCATCAGCTGACAGTGAATGACAGTGGCTAATATATGACTGAAGGTAATGGGATAAAGCTATGAAATTCTTTCAAAAGCTGAAAGGGGTAACAAGAAGGAAAACGTTTGCTAAAAGTCAGAGAGTAAAATTTACTCTGGTAATGTGGTTTTATTTATAATGACTCAGGTTAAATCTATTGATGGAAAAATGTCTCAATTTCATTTGGAAATTCAACATAAAAATGAATTTTAAATTCAGTCTTGTGTTGCTATTTTTTCTGCTCAGCTCATAGAAAATATGATTTTTGTCGATAAATTAGGAACTTCCGATAAAATACTAGATGACTAAATGTTTTCTTTTCTGTGTGTGTCCTCTCTATGCTGAGGAGTTTTAACTCCTCAAACGTCCAAATATGTGCACTTTTTTCTCACGCCGCCAGAGGTCAGAAAAGCTCTACAAGAGGGAAACGTAGTGAGCAGAGAGCCTGGGAGCTCCTGTAGTGCCCAGTACAACTTGAGCTTCTTGAGCGTCATATATAGGCCTATA
>JAUZNJ010036681.1:0-11758 GCA_034780135.1 Jordanella pulchra
ATAGATAGATAGATAGATAGATAGATAGATAGATAGATAGATAGATAGATAGATAGATAGATAATTAGCACAATTTCAAGATGTACAATGTAAAAAAAAATATATCAAAGGTTATTCTCTCATAACCGTTTGCATACTACTAAGGATCAATAACCTCACTTGAAAAGTAGGTTCCTCTCTTTCTGTTTACTTTGACTTAATGATAGAAGCTTCTCAACCTTATTTACAGAATATCATGACAAATACAAGGTCATGTATTAAAAATTAAAGGTCCAGGCATACATTTAAAAAAAGTTTAAATTTTTTAGATTTTGAGTAAAAAGTAAAATTGAGATTGCTCGTTTTGATAAAAACGTTGAATCTTAGGTAATGCATGCACTGAAATTGTTAGTTATTTCTTTGTGTTTCAGTTACACTGTTTATTATTATTGTTATTGTTGTCATTTGATTGTTTTTATGTGCTCAGTTGTCACATTCAGACCCAAATTAGTGCCAGAATCTTCTCTTCTTGTCTTCTCTTAATTTAAAGGATGTTCTGTTTTGCTTTTCTAATTGTGAGACGATGTTCTTGCAATCAAAGAGTCATGAATTTCAAGGCTTTCAACATATCTTTACCAAGGTGCCAATAAAAGTGTAGGGTCCTTAATTCCCTCTAAAAGAACAAGAAAAGCAATTATTGCAATTACTGCCAAGTATTTCTCTCTGATAAATGTTTTCTTGAACAGAACAGGGATTTCACAGTGATTCTAAAATAAAGCATTATGACGATATTCAGATTATTCCAGTCTGCAGAGTTTTGTTTTTTTTTTTTGCTTTTTGTTTTCCAGCTGTCATCTCTGTTGCTCTCATTCATATAAAATCTTGTTTTAATTCCACTCCCACCAACCCCTCTCTCTGCTTTCTCTTCTTTTTATCAGATAGCAACGGCCTGAGCGAATGTTCCTGTGACAGCGTTGCCTTGAGACAGAGGGTGGCTGCACTGTGAATGTGAGGAAAAGAAAGAGATTACTTCCAGATTGCCCAGGCACCAAAAAAGAGACACTTTTTTTCATTTCCTACCTGGCCTAAGAGGAGAAAAAAAAAATTCAAGACTGAGGCGGAGAGTGCTGAGGAAAGGGGGGTGGGCGGGGGGGTTTACTGGGCACAGTGCAAAGAGGTAAATTGTTTTAGTCTGGGAATGGAACCTGCCTAAGGGGCTGGGCTGAAGCTTGAAAAGTTTCTCAAAGAAAATTCTAAAATATTAAAAAAATATAAAACCAAAAAAAAAAAAAAAAAAAAGAAAAATTAAAAAAAAAATAAGAAAGGCTGAATGCGCTGGTAGGTGATGAAGTTTATTTTGTAATTAGAAAGGGGGAGTCAAAGTTTGAGATACACACAGAGATTGTCTTCCTCAGATATTAAGCTACAATTTCTTTTCTGTCTTTTTTTATGTTCTAGTGTTAAATCTTAGTTTTCTAGATGTATTTCAAATATTTTTTTCTTTTTCTTCAGTCTTGAATCTTCATGGCCTTAATTTGAAGGGCGCCAGAAACTTTTTACAGAGTTAAAATCTGACGTCTTGTTGGGAAGGTTAAAAAAAAAAAAGCAAATCGTCTCGTGAACCTCTATGGGGAGGGGTTCAAAATGTTGAATGAGTTACTCTAAAGAGAGAAAAAAAGAATCTATCACATAAGCTGTACAGATTTAATAGAGAAAAGCCTTTTGTTTCTTTTCTTCATTAGAAGAAAACTTTGATAATTATTATGTCAGAGGTAATTAAGTGTCAGAAGTAAACAAAATGTCTGTTGTCGGGATTGGGTGGGAGGGTGACGCATTGAAGAGATTTTACACAATGAGGAAAAATAGAAAACATAAAAAAGTATGCTGCACAGTGGGTGCAGCCTGTTGCAAATGCTGAACTTGTTTTTTTTATTCTCATCATTTTACATGCCGCTGTTGATGACATTAGTGCTTTTTAGCAGCCACATTTTACCTTTTTTATGAGCTTTAAGATGTTTTTAGCCCGCTTTGCTTGTCACACTGCAAAAAACATGGAAAAAAAAAACATAAAATGCAGAAAAAAGTGCTAAAAAAATCTCATAAATTCTGGCAGTGAAATAAAACAGTAGATTCAGTAGGAGCTTATGGTTTGAACCAATCAGTGCAAAAGCAATAGAGGAAATTGTTGACAATTTCTGTAGTTTTTCCTAGTTGTGGATCAAATGCAGCCCACTGATGGCCATTTTTATACCAAAGATGAAGAGACACTCTGAACCAGAGTTTTGGTTGTGTTTTGTTGTTTTCTTTTTCATTTTTAAGTTTGATTTTCTTGTTGTTAATGTTGAAGTTGTTGATATTAATGTTGTTGATGCAGGTGTCGTTGTTGCAGTCGTCGTCATTTGTTTGCTTCCTTTGTTTTTTGGTTTGTTCTCAACCTTAATGGCCGGACCAGTCCTACAATCCTTCTTAACATGTTCTTTTATTCTGATTAAGGATCATTTTTCATGGCTGTCAGTTCTGTTTTCTTTTCTCTCACACACATCCACACACAAATGCAGACAATGTATACTCAAATGATACACCTAAAACCTCAATGACCATCAGACAGTATTTAAATGTGTGACATGAGGTGTTGATCATTCAAGCGTTTGTTTCACCTCTCAGATCTTGCAGGGAAGATGTTAGTTGGAAGAGAGGAGGAAGGTTGCTCAGAGGTTTTTCCTCTCTGTGATTTCTTTCTTTCATTTTGGCTTGACAGTTCAACCATTATTAACTCCAACATTTCTCAGCAAAATAAGCTGCAGTGAGAATCTGATTGCTGCTTTTTTTGTATCTTAATAAATAAACCCTCCAAACATGCAACTTTCCTTTGTTTTAAACCATAATGAGTCATATTTCTTCCATCTTTTCCTACAGGTAAATATACAAAATATAGAACACAACTTTTTTGTGTCAACATAATGATTGCATAAACTTTATGACACTACACGGAACTGTTATATTTCCATTAATGGTACAAAAAGGTGTTTCTCTGCAGTTATTTTGTTCATGTCTTTTTAAAACATAGCAGCAAGGCAACATCTGGAGGCTTCAATACGTAAGAGTATTGATTGAAATTGATTTCTATATGTTTCACATATTCTTTTAGGTTCTTACTTTTTCATGCTGTCACCCTCTTAAAGTAATGACCTAAGTCTTTTTTTCAGATTTTTCAGTAGATGCAAAACAAATTTAACAAAACAATAAGTGGGCGTGGAAATGCATGATTCACTAGACCAGTCATTTTGTCAATTTTACGAGAAGTGACCAACATCATGGGAAAGTTATTTCAGCAAAAATATAATTTTTGACAAAAGAAAAAAGGTTATATTTTCATCTGCGTTAGTTTGTTTCTCCTTTTTCAAAATAACTTGAGAAGTTTCAGGCAGATTTGCCTAAATATTCATAGAAGGGGTGTATCACAACCCTTGACAAATGATTCAATTGTGGTGATAATCCAGATAACCATCGGGGGGGTGGGGGAGCTTGCTTGGCGGAGGTCTGTGCTCTCTGGGTGCTTTTCTAGTTTCTGTATGTTTTTGTACATATAAGAAGTAGGATTCACATGGCGCTTAATGTCTGGCTTTTTGAAGCTAAATTTGAGCTTGAACCCATATTTTGTTGGGTTAAAAACTTTATGCCCCTGATAATTGTCCATTAATTTATCCACATTCTATTTACTTTATTTAAATAGCATCAATTCATGTCACCTTAAGGGACTTAGAGTCTGTTCAATGAAATCATTTGGGCAGACTAGTTGAAAGTTTTCTTTCTAAAAAACCCATCTGATCGCACTGAGTTATGGTCTCTATAGGATTCACTCATCCTGTATAAGCATGTAAGGACATTAAACAGTAGCTTGCTTTGTGTTGTTGACATCCATACTAAGCCACCCCAGCTTATGTACTATGTCTGACCTCAAGGATCTTATGTGAATAAAACAGCTCAATAATTCAGATAAATAAGGAGAAGCAAGATTGTTAAGTGCTTTAAAAAAAAAAGTTATACAGTTTTACATCTTTTCTGAAACAGATCGGAAGCCAAAGTGGTAAAATAAGAAAAAAAAAAAACCAATGGCTTCCCGTCTTGGAGTGAGAGTTAAAATAGAAGCTGCTGCTTTCTGAACAGGTGTGAGGCAGCTTAGGGCAGACTGGGGGACACCAACATAAAGAGGAGTGCAGCTGTGATTCTACAACTAATAAAAGCATGAACAGCCTCCTCCAGGTCACAATGATTTAAAAGAAAACAAGCTTGATTCTGGAAAGGTCAAGAATGAACTACAGAGACCTTTTGTTTATCAAAATGTAAATCCCTCTCAAAATATAAATAACCATAGGTTTTTGGCAGCATTATTGTTCAGTGAAATATACCTTTTTTGGGGGGTTGTGTACACCTAAAAGTGTAAAACTTCTCAAAAATTAACTATTTTTCTCCATAGCCAAACCTGACAAGGAAATAGAATATAAAAAAAATGATAATAATTGGTTCAATTATTAACCCATATTTTATCTCATGGGATTGAAAATGAAAAAGAAGCTAATTTCAATTAAACATTAGAGAGATAAGAGAAAACAATATTTAGGTCTGTTAGGTATTAGTTGATCTTCATAAAAGAGCTATTTACATAAAGATGCCCAGATTTTCAGTCACAGCACCAATTATGATATTTCAAGCAGCTTAAACAGGCCAATAATGTCCATTACCAGATATACTCATCAGGATGGGAGGTCAAATCTGACTGATAGAGAAGAAGTAGCATCATGTAGTCACCAAGTCTGGGAAACAAGGGATTTTTTTATGGTATGCTTGAAAACAACCATAAAAAATGTGCATTTGTTTCCACTGTTTTAAAGAAATAGTTGAGGTTAAATATGGTATTTAATAGATTATATCCACTTAAACACAATAATGCCGCACATGTCTGGATTCCGTATAACTTTTATAAAGTAGCAATATTAGCAACTCGTACTTTTTGTGTCTTTTTTAGAGCTGCAGAACTGCTTCCATGCAGAAATAGACCATAACCAAACAAAACCTATTTGAGCAGAGAAAAGGCTGCTTAAAACAAAGCAATGGTGCCTCATTGCCAACAGTTCTCCAACACCTTTGTTACACTAACAAATCAAAATAGTAGTGTGTGGCAGATATGTGGGAATTAAGTGTGCTCCTTACCAGCCACATCCACTCTTGATGGCAGCCCCTTGTGAGCTTGCTACTTTGAGTGTCCGTTACACCCCTCATTATCTCAGCATGTTGGACAAACTACCCACTTTCCTCTCAGTCTATCCTGCTATGATGCTGAGCAGCATGAGGTGTGCAGTGACTTCACAACAGTGGTCCGTCCCCAATGAAATTGTCTGTGGGAGAACAAGTATTTCTGCCCACATTACAGCAGCTTGTTTGTGTTTTCAGTGTTCACCCTCCTGCTTTGCTCCAGCTGTGTTTCCGCAGCTCCTAAATAAAAACAAGAAAAAAAAAACACTGGCTCATTGTATGTGCCATGGCCAGGCCAGGCTACTTCCTCCTCTGCTTTTCCATCCCTAACTCCTTGTTTGCCTTCTCCTTCTCACAGTTTCTATTTGAGGTTTCTCATCTTTATTAGGTGGTGCAAAAGCAGAACCACAAACCAATTTCAGTCACTCTTGCAATGAGCCTTGACGGGCCCAATTTGTCTCCCTCTGGGGCAATAGGATTCTCTTCAGTGTCCCTCAAAAGACCATTTTTCCCAAGAAAGAGAGAGATACAGAAGGAGGAGCCTTTTAGTTAGGTGACATTTGCAAATAAGATCTTGTTTGATTGTTTGGTTCTACTGATGGCTTGCACATTGCAGACAAACTAGGTCTTCATTCTAGATAGTGTGTGTAACAAACAAATTCAACATGTAGTGCCTTTTTACAAAGCTTCCAAATGATTCCACATCCTCTCAGTAGTAAAGCACATGAAGAGTTTGTGGAGGACCTTATGGAATCTGCTCAATGGTGCTAAAGATGGAGCTGTTCCATTTGATCGGTGTAAGATTGTTGGACCTCAAACTAACGATGTTAACTTGAGATTGCACAAATGAAGCTGGCCCACGGGTGCGTGCTTAAAGCCATAATGTCATTTTTTTTTTTTTTATAGTCCAACAATTTTTGTCTTCCATCTGCTAGACTAGAGGTAATTTCAACTTACTAATGTTCAAGGTCAATTTGCCCCTCTGCCTGTTTCTAGCCCTATTTTGAACCCATGCGTTTCCAATATGTCCCTACATGCCTTCGGTTTTAGTTTTGGTTAATTTTTCTTTTTAGATATTTTAATTTTTAAAAAAAGAAAAAAATAGATTGAACCAATAAAATGCACGCACTGTGTATATTATATTAATTGTTTATTATTGTGCTTATTTTATTTATCAAAGCATTTCTCTGCCAATAGATGTTATTTATTTTATGCGTACAACTACATTTTCATCAGATTAGAAATAATGTAATCTGTTCTTAAGGTGGATATTAATAATTACTAAAAAATATACATTTATAGATTTCCAGAGAAGTGCAAATTAACCTTGACTAAAAAATACATTAAAAAAATGCTGGAGCGAAGAGATGACAGATCAATGATCTGTGACTATCAAACATTAAGTGACTGTCTGTCTTTCTCCCTACTTCTGGTCTACATTTCCCCAAAATGAACTCTCATCTCCCACTGAATACCTTCTACCATACTGTTGTCTTAACAGCTAGCACTAGGGCTAACAGCGTGACAGATTCACATTCTGTCTCCCAAAGAGTCACCCTGATACAACACAGCTGCTATTTATACCAACTTTAAGCTGCTGTGTGTCTGTGAGTCACTGTACAACAGTGAAGAGCCTTTTTTGTTGTTCATGGTAGAAATTTTAGCAATGTGTTAGCAGAATCAGATTTCTCCAGACCTTAACAGCTGCTGTTCTTATAGTACAGATAATACTGTGAAGCCTAATAAGACTAATAATGCATGAGTTACACATCAGAGAGTAGTATGTCCTACAAATGGCTCGAGACACACTTGTAATAGCATTATGAGAAAGAGGAGTACAAATAGCCAAGAAATTATGTGGGAAAAAATGCGCGACTAAGAACATCACCTCCATTTTGCTAATGGAGTCTCAAAGAAAGAAAAAGACATTAAGGCAGGTGTTTTGCTACCAATATTTCACATAGATCTGAATGATTACCCAACAAGCAGAAATGGCTTTTTTCTTAATAGCACAATAGAATAATGTACCTTCTCAGCATACAAATGCCTTCTTGGTAAGTCTGTAGAAGGCATGCCTGAAATGTTAAGGAGGCTGTTGCGGAAATGTGCCCCCAGTCAGATCATGTGTCAGCACAAACCAAGAGCCAGCCATACCAGGAAAGAAAGGCAATGGTTTAAAGGAGAGGCTGATGATTAGCTCTTGTTGCTAGGTAGAAGTCTTGTTCAGAGGTCAGAGTTTCAAGTTAAGGACTTGAAAATGTGACTTATTTGACCCTCACTAATTAAAAGCCCATTCTCCTGCCTTGCTGCATCGCAACAAGTAACTGTTTTGTGTGTTCTGTTCTCTGTATTTAGTGCTCAATATCCACACCTTACTTCTACCTGGCCAAAACTCAGCTTACTTGGATTAGGTTTGGTTTATGGTTGACGCATCCACAAGGTCAGCATGGCAAAATTACATCATTTTGGGTTTCCATGCCCCCCGCACAGAATACGTGTGGACAGAATTTCCACGCGGAGCACCTTTGAAAATTTGTAACAACACAGACAGATCAGCGTGGAAAATATCGCAAGCGAGCAGCAGCTCCTGCTGGCAAGGGTTCGCAAATGTAAATATCTAGAGACATCCCATTATTTAGCCCATAAATATCAACAGTTGTGGAAAAACTCCAGGAAAGAAATTACTGTGGCTCTCGAATGCCATAAAGAGATTTTGATAAAGCTGTACATGGCTGTGTTTTTTCACTTTCTCGTGTAGTGGTGTTGTCAGCTTGCTGTTTGTGCTGAACAAACAGCAACTGTTCCTTTTCCTTTTATCCATTTTTTAGCCAGTGGTGTCAACAGTTTTTTTCCTCAAGAGTTGATGTCCTGTTTTAGATGTTCACTTAGTTCAGCGTCCCTGAATCGAATAAAGAGCCATCTAGAGAACCTGGAGAAGATTGGTTGAGAAGTTAACCCATCCATTTGAATAAACTGCGTTTAAAACTGCGTTTAAAACACACCTAGCAGAATTGCTGTGGGGTGTAAAGTTAAGTTTCTGTCAGCATATAGTTACTTCTAAAGCCTATCCAGTCCTTTTATAACCAAAGCTAATTGCCACTTGTCACCAAGTGTGTTTGTGGGGTTAACAGATTGAATACTAATAACATAGTTGTACCATAAGAGGCGAGAGAGGAGAGATGGATGTGGCAGCATAAAGCCTTTTGCTGTTGATGTGGATTACTTTACATTTGGGGGGCATTGATTTTTATTGTGTTTTCTATAAGGAAGCCATAGAAAGCAGATGCAATGCTGCCTCTTGGTTAGAGTTAAGTCTATGTGTCAAGAATCTTGATTCTTCTTCAGATGGGTACTTATCTACATCTCTGGTTTAGATAAATAGACTAGTTGTGGGGATTTCTGCTCATCAACCTTTTGGTGTACTGCTTATTGCATCCGTGCTCCTCAATACTTGACTCCATACGTACTTGGTTTGTCCTGTTACCACCTTCTAGTGTTCTAATGTTCAAATCCTGTTATGTTTCTGAGCAGAAAAACACTTAAATCCTGCTGCACATTGACCCTCTACTTGTACCAGAATTGCTCACCCCTTGGATAGGCTGATTAAGACCTCTCCTGTAATAGTGTACACACTGTTTGGATCTGTTTTTAAGGAAAAAGAGCCGAGCCATCTATATTTTAATACTCTCCTATTGGAAAGATCGTATGGATAATGACCAAAAGAACATCATCCACCATACTGTGCTGGAATCAGCCATGGAGATGAGGTGAGAATCTCCATCATCTGAGGAGAGCTTCCAATGAGGGTCTCTGCTCTTTCCCACAGTTAAGATGCAGCTGGAATCAGTCACTTTGGTAGAGTGGCTAGACTTACATTTAGACATAGACCGAGAATTACCACTACTCCTCAGTTTCGAAAGTATCCATTTGAGCGGGTTAATGATCATACCTTACCCCAGGGCAGACCCAGAGTTTGCAACAGGATACAGTGATCACTTCTGGGAAATGCATTAAGAATCTCAAGCTTTGTCTTAGATAATAGGACTGGCTAAATGGAAGCTATAACCCCTTAATACTAAAGTGCTATAAAGTTTATGCAATCATTTCCATAGAAATACAACATTTTATATTAGAAAGCCTTCTACCTGCACTAATTCAGTAAATATCACTCACCTAATGCCCTTTAGTTAATTTTCCAACCAGAGAGAAGAAAACATAGCAATACTATAGTAGATATCTTATCCATACCTGAACAAAGGCAGATCTTTGGTTTGCATTGTGATCATAACCATGTGTCCGTCCATCAAGGCAAGGTGCTTTTTTCACTGCCTTTAAACACAATCCATCCTTCACTTCCTCATCTCTCAGAATCACTGCCACCTCAGTTTCACCACCATAGTCTCATGTACTCAGTTGAGAGACTATGATGGATTCATGTGAATGAAGGTAAAACTCATTCCTCATTGATCATCATGTGTTCACAGAACCAGGAGTTCAGAGTTCTTCTCGCAGCAGAGTGTCAAGGAGAGCCATGGTTCAATAACTCACTTTCGCACAATCACACTTACAACTAATGCAGTGGGAAAATTGCTCAAACCAACCCTCCCCTCTTGCTAGAGCGAGGCCCTGGGCTTTTAATTGATGCTTCGGTCCACCTTTGATGAGAGCTATCGATTCGCTGCAGAACCCCTGGAGCTCCAGCCAGCCCCCACACACACACATACAGGCCTTATAGAGTTCAAGCAGCTATACATAAAAGTTAAAATCTGATGATTACTAGGAAATTATTATTATAATAATTTTAAGGAATCCAGCAAAAAGAGCTATTTATTAGGACAGCAGAGTGTTTTTTTCATCACTTTTTATGTTACTTCAGGTTACTTCTTGGGGTTTTCACTTGTTTCTGTTTTAGCGCTGAGGAGGACATGGCCATGTCTCTCACACAAACACAAACCTTCACACACTCACACATACAGGCGTTGCTTGGTGTGTGCGATCTTTGAGAATTTATCTGTACATCTGTGGATGTTAGGAATTGACTTGGGTTTTATGAGTTGTTTTTCTCTCTCTGATGAAGCTTTCAATAAAAAAATTGTGGGAAAAAGCGGAATGAGTCAATACTTTTTTGTCTTGTGTTTGTTGTTTTGTCAGAAGTTCTAACCTATGCTTTTCTCCCTTTCTCTTTAGATTGTCCTCATCAGACTAATGTTGCAATTTAAACATGTGAAGTCCTTCTAAACAATGTTTGTAACCATTATTTATGTTGCGGTGCGATTTTGAAATTTAGCAAGTCTTAAAACAGTATTTAATTAGGTGCAACCTTGATATTTATTATTGACATCGTTAAAAATTGGTAAACTAAACGTGTTTCCATATCCCATCAATTATATTTTACCAACATTTTAGGGTATATTTTTAGTAAATATGGTCAGAGTCTAATTAAGAAGACTCAGTTCAACCTTCTTTTTCAGTTCTGTTGACGACAGTTGATGGATTATAGTCTACTACCTTCTCAGACTCAAGTAGGGTTGAGAACTATATGACCCTTTTCTCTCAGCTTTTGAGAGAATCTCATAAAGTTGTGTTAAAGCTCTGGGTGCCTTCAAACCAGGATTATACTGGGCTTCCATTTAATTCTAAAGAATTTCCCACTTTAGAGGTTCATAGTTGCATTATTTGACATTTATGACATTTTTAACTTACTCTAGTTGCATAGAACGTTTTTGTGACAAATTACAGCATCCTGCTGCCCTATTATTTTTTACTCTTGTCCTTTAATCTTTGTTTTTGCCGGGTTTGTTAGTAGAGCTAGCTTTTCTGTGTATTTTTATCTTAACATAATGTGATTCACTGCGCATATGTACAACACATCATGGTCAACACGTAAAAGCAACAGAGGCGAGAGAGTGTGGAACTACTGGCATAGTTGTTTAAAAAAAGGAAAAGTCCATGATCAAATGTAAAAAGGCTCAAGATGTTTGATTCCAAGAGGGATAAAACTCTAGCTACACAGGGAAAGCAGTATGACCTTTGGAGTACACTAAAGCTGGAGCTAAAGCTCAGGAAGCACATTGATGTTGCGGTAAAGCTGATAGACACGTGAGTACATGTCCTTGTTAGTAGTGAAACTGCTGTTAGCAATACTTTTTAGTCCTATTTTCTGAGCTGTGTGTTTAGTAACTGCATCAATGGCCACCATCTGTCCTTATGGGGTTCAGCGATACCGCTGGTAGATGCCAACGTTTGGTTATGTTCTATTTAGGCTCAAAAATTACTTTCAAACCACTATCAGAAGACATCTGGAGTATGTAGCCTTATTTTTTATAATCAACTGGATTTTAATTTTAATAGGCAAACAAATGTGACTATGTACCTTTCATTTGTTATTTCGTTTACTACATGTTGCAAATTTGAAAGCAGACCACCAAACCCTCATGAACATGTTTTGCAGATTTTTACAAACTGAAATGAATGTGGCTGATTAAAAATCATAATGTATATTAGAATTTTCATTGTCATTCAACTG
>JAUZNJ010036682.1:0-11756 GCA_034780135.1 Jordanella pulchra
ATGTTCAATATCCCTTTTACATATGCAGTAAGATTAACTGTATTAAACACTAAAAATAACCATTTTTCCTCAACAGGTCTAAAACCAGGTGTTTCAGTTTCATTGTCCAACCTCTGTTCAGTACAACCTTCAGAATAAGCAGTTTACCTCCAACACAGAGGGTGGCAGCAGTGATACTCTCAGGTGGAATGTTCTAACTTTATTTTTTCAATTGTTAGTATATTAACAATAAACTGACAACAAAATGTATGTAATAATTTAAATATTTACATAAAAAATAATACTGCAAACACAACTTGCGCTCTTTTCAGAACTACATTTTTTTGCTTTATAGGGAAGGGGGAACATTTTGTCTCTCTGCAGTCAGCTAGTCGTTTTCTATAATGTTACTCGTAAAGAACCACTGTTCAACCCATTCAGTGTCTGTGTACAACTGCAAAATGCACACCTAATGTATACCGAATATTACTGAAGGACAAGTAAAGATGTAAAGAGGATTTGTAAAAAAAACCACACATTTTTATTAGAAAACACCATTATGCTATTACCAACTTTACTTTACTCTTTTAAAGCTCTTTGATTTAATGCAAATCAAGTGCTGGAGTTACCTGTCAACAGTTTCTCTAATTGTTTTACACCATAACAAGGCAATGTTGCTCATCTACTACCGTTTATATTTAAACAAATACAGTTGTTAATTGGCTATGTGTTCTGAATATTTTCTTTTATATTCTTATTTTTAACACAATGAAACTGGTATTTCCACTCAAGGTTTCCATACTTTGAAGATCTTATACTGGTCCATAATTTGTGTTGATATGGTCTACATCTTTTTTATACTGTGCCAGTGACTTCATGAGGAAGTCGATGCTTTTGACAAACCTTTAATAACCTTCATGAAGAACTGCAAAGCATATTAAATCCTAATATCACTAATCAAATGTCGATGTTGCAATGAAGAACTTCACTGCCTATGATTATTTTGCTTACAAGACCCTGAAAATGTGTTACTTATTCCAGCTAGCTATCAATTTTCCAAAGATAGTGCAGTAGAGTGTTTTTATCTGGAGCTCATCCAGCCTAGCTGCTTGACTGAAGGGCCTTTATGAGCACAGAAATTTTGCATCACAGAAATTCAGTGATGCAAAATCCAGCTGGCAATGTGAAACTGAGGGACTTTCTGTGTTAACACTACTTCAAACAAAAAAAGGATGCAAATTCACATTTTAAAACTTTGTGATGGAATATTGTTATTATTACTGAATCAACTTTGCAAAGGATTTAGTTTCACACTGAGAATAAGTTGACTGATTGTCATGTTATTTTATTGGGCTGATTTGGTTGAAAAAGCAATATAAAGAGTAGTCAAACTTTTTTTGGAAAAGCTAACAAATGAGATTAGGTGTTTCTTAAAATAACATTTGTTAAACTAAAACAACAGCAGGAGAAATGTTGCCATTATGTTTAAATCTAAAGATACAACAATAAATTGACCATAGATTAGAACTGCATTGTTTTAAGCTTGACCATCTCAAATGAAATTACAAGACATTTGACTGAGAGAGACTAACCATGTCTCCTCTAGTAGGAAAACAACCTTTACTCTGGAGAGTATACTAGCATTAAAAATAAGACCTACTGATTGGCTAAAACAACCTAACTTTTTGCTTTTATGAAATAAAGAGCAGGAAAACACATGCACAGTGAATTCAAATGCCATTGTGTGTCCTTTTAAAAATTCTGTTGGATGCAGCTGTATCACGTCAAACCAGGAAGATTACCGTTTTTGGCTGGGGTGGGTATTTTTTGATTTGCATATTTTCACTGTATACATGTCTGGGCTTTTTTCTAGGTAATTTGACTTTTTCCAAAAGGCACAAAGCAGATATGTTATATCAGTTGGTCAGTCTTAATGCACCTTAAGAGGAAACCGATGTGTCTATGAGCCTAAGTTGGCTTGTTAGAATTATAATGACAATAATACATAACTATCATCATCATCATTATTATTACTATTGAACATTAATTATCAGGCTAACAAAGTCGCACTTCAAGTGTTTTGAAGGGTTTGGGTATTAAAGCTACAAAGATGTTTTTAATTTATTGAGGAAACCAACGGGAATAAAATCCCATCCTGACCACAAAAAGGAAGGAGGTATACCTGTAGTAAGATTTAAAGTACATGGTTGAGATTAAAAAAGCCAGATGGCATTTATTTACTCTTATAGTACTTGGAGGATGTTATTTTATTTTGTTACCGTGAGGTAAACAAAAAAAGATAACAAAAAACTTCTATCACTCTAAAATCATCCTTTTCAGAGCTTGTTTGTGGCAATAGCAGCTGCAAATCGCTTTGGATAAGTCTCCTTTTGTCACTGGGAGTTTCTCCATATCTAAAGGTAAAACTGTTATAACTTCTTTCTGTATGATTTTCACTTACAAACAATGATATCTAAAGCTAGATTCTTAGTTGGATGGAGGTCTGGCCTTTCTTTAGGCTGTTCCTACGCATTTGACAATTTCTTCTTTGGTCACTCAAGTGTTTTTGAAGCAGTCTTCTTTGAGGAATTGTCCAGCTGAAAAGGTGAACCCCTTTTGCTGTATCACAAGAGGACTGAAATAATTTTTGCTGAAGAATGTTGCTTTATTTAGCACCTGTGCCTCCTTCCCTTGACTTCGACAGTTTCACTGTTGTTGAAGATCAACCACACAGTATGATGCTGCCATACTCATGTTTCACTGGTGGGATGGTCTTCAGGTGATGGGATTGTGTTAAGTCTCCGCCAGACAAAGCAAATCTCCTTGATGAGTGAAAAGTTCAATTTCAGTCCCAGCTGACCAGCTGCTACTGTCATACAATTCTGGAGTCACCCACATGCTTTTTGGCAGACTAAAAGCACAGCCTCTTATTTTTAACACTATGTGATTGCATTTTTCTGATCACTCTTTTATAAAGGTAAGCTCTATAGAGTTTGCAGTTCATTGTGGTCCTATGGACAGATACTCCGCTGTGGACCACGTCTTCAATTTCTTTGGTCTTCCATGCTTCTTGCCCGAGTCTCTGAAATTTGGTAGGATTGTTCACTGTATTACCACATGCTTTCCAATTGAAGATGACGGATTGGATGGTACTCTGGAAAAATGTCAAACATTTGGATATTACTTTAAAACCACACCCTGACTTGTATTTTTCAACAACGTTGTGTCTCTTTATAGCAAATGGATGAATACATGTAGACAGGCAAAATATAAGTTCTCTTTTTTGGAGTGTTTTTTGTGATCTGCTAATTTTAGGCTATTTTGTGCAGATTCCTAAACAAATTAAAACTGCAAATTAAAAACACATTTAAATTACAAGTTGGAATGTAACAAAGTACTTAAAAAGTTAATGGTGATGATTACTTTTGCAAGACACTTTATATTGACTGAATACCTCTATAGCTTCAGTTATTTGCTGACAAATCCTGCCCATACGGCTAAAGACTGAAAAAAAAAATACAGCACTTTTATGGTGCTGCACATCAAAGTAATGTGTTTGGTAAATGCAATATATTTTCTTTTGTGTCTGTTTTACTTTTTCTTTTAATTTATCCTGAAAATATAAAGCCTGATCTTTATCAATACAGAGCTTCAAAATCTTATTCATTGAGACTCCTGCAGATCACACATAACACACTTTCTTACACCACACATCCGATTTGTCGAAGAGTATAAAAAAATTTCACAACTGTTGATGCGGGGGCATACAATGAGAAAACTGACACCTCACACACAGACAGAAGGAGCACTCTTTAACAAAATCAGAAATGCCTCTGTCTCCTTTAGACTGGGAGAATTGTAAAACAGTTTGACAAATGTCTTTTTGGACTTCTCGTTGGAAGTCCTCCAGGCAAAATATCAAAGGCCCCAACCAGCCTTTTGGCTGAATCATTTTTCTATTCGCAGATAAATTCACTGCAGTTCAAAACAAGTATATACTGTAGCACCCACAGTTTTGTATTTAATTGCTTTTCAGGCTATATACACCAACATATAATGAGAAGGGTTTTTGAAAAGACAACAGAAAACTTTTGTTGTGTAACTTCTCTCCAGTAAGACGCCCACTACGATAAAAATATCTTAACAGATTACCTGCCTGTTGGGTCAAAGAATAGTGTACTGATGCAATTTCTAAAGAGAAAATATTAACTTTATTCAGTGGCTGCAGCAAAAGGAGAAAAGGGAGATCATTCCACAGAGTAAATGAGATTTACAGGCTCATCCATAGTCAGGCAATAGCCCACTTCAACAGATATGAAGGCCAAGAGAGAATGGTAAAGGTCAACTCTGCAAACAGCAATGAAATGAAGTATAGGCTTCATTTCAGACACAATACTGTAATGTCGGGAATGCACAAATCTCTTTCAGAACACACGCCTACCACCAGGGTTCACTCCAGGACCTGCAGCTAAAATTCTCATATTCTCATACTCATATTTCAATTTTCATATTTCAAAGGTTTGTCTTAACTCTCGCCTACATTATATTTTAAACATGTTTACATCGATTCTACTTTTATAAGGTTATTAGAAAATGTAGTCCATAGTTAAACATTTAAAATACTTCATATAGAAAAATCATAACAGATAATTGAAGTATTTACAAGATGCATGGTTTAGTATAAAATATGATATCACCTCATCATATATTTTCAACCATTTTAAAAACAAAAAACACATTTGTTTGTGTTGCATTACATTATGTGGCAAAAAAAAAAGTAATCGCAACACAAACATTTCAATTCATAACGTTTAGTGCCCCTGCAAAGACAAATTGTTTTTCACAAAGATGCATGTTTAATAAACTTGTGTCTATTTGCTCATGTTAGATCCATAGCGTAATATATTAGGATTCTATGTTATTGTCAAAAGCTAAATGAAGCAATAATGTCAAGTGAAATAACAAGGAAAAAGAGTTTTTATTTTTTTTAAATAAAAAAATTGCAGATTACAGGTATTAGGTTCCCTTTGTTCTAAACCTCTCAAAAAAAAGACTGTGCAACCAGTTCAGGTCTGTCTTTGATATTTATTTCTATTTATCAGTTTCTATAGAGTGCAAGTTTAGCTCATAAAATCAAAAGCAAGCAATTCAATTTTTGCTATTTTCTTTAACAGTTTAAAGCAAAAAAAGCGGAATCTAAGAAATGAATGCCCTTAATCTTTTATGCATTTAGAGAAACATGGTTAAGTATTGATGATGTGTGGATTTCAAGTATTATAAAGTGGAAATGGACAAAGATTTTTGGTTGTAAGTGCAACTCTAACTGAAAAAGAATCTTTGAAACCTTTTACTTAAAAATTTCATAAGTCAGACTTTAAATAACATCTAACATAATATCTTTCCATTTAATAAATATAGCCAGTTTTATCGGGTTCTTTTGTTTATGTTTAACTTATTTAGATATCTACATTTTCTGCAAAAATTTATTGTATCTACGTAAGTACTGATGCAATGCCTTAATAGGTTATATTAAGTGGCTTCACGTCTTCTACTAATAACTCTGACTAATCATCACTGAATTCAAATAGTTTAAAACTATTTATTACTGCAGCATAAAAAAATATAATGCTTTTACACATAGGCTTATTTAGTACTGAGGACAATGTTCCTCCTTCATGTTTCAGGTTTCAACATGGTCTTGAAAAGTTTGGTAATTATGGAATATGAAGAAGAATGGAAAATGATTTAGTTTTCAGTTTTAAATATTTTAAAGTCTTATTGTATGATGTTAAAGCTAAATATAACAATTCTAGAAAAATCAAAGGCTTTTTATATTACATTCATATTTACAGTTGAATCCAATTATACACACCCCTGGCAGTTAGGTTTAAGCAATTGTTTCATTTGGTTATTAATTTATTTAATTAATATTTTAGCAAAATAAAAATTCTAACTGGAAGTTATACAAACGTTCGCACCGTTTGATTGATGCTATGCAAAAGACATTTTTTGGCACAGATGATTGTGACTGAAAATTTTTGTCAAACAATGTTTCAATCAAACCTAAATAATAAAAAAAAAGATTTTGAAAGTTATACTCCTTCCCCATTGTTATATTTCAGGAGATGGCAGTTTTTTTATCTTTTTTTTTTTTCTTTAGATTCTTTAAAAGTGAAGACCATTTCAAATCTAAAACAAACTCAGGTCTGAATAAATTTGAGTTCAACTGCAGGTGACAACCTTCAAGAAGTGCAATCTGTAATGATTTGTGAGAATATTACTAATTATAAACAGTGATTTATCACTTCAAAGTTTCTTTGTTTAGATTTACTGACTGAGTTGACAGAAGCAACCAGACTACATGTAATTTTACAGTATGTTTGATACATGATGCTGTCTGAATACAAGAAACATTTCTTGACTTTAAAGTGTGATATGTATAAACACTGTTTTAACTGCTTGCCTTGGGACCAAGAGAAGCAACAAGCACATCATGAATATCAGATATGAAGGCTTTTATGGCAAAAGGAAAGTTTGTAACCCTTTCCTCAGGGAATGTGCAAAAGTAATCTTTTATATTGTAATTGCCTTACAGTCTTTTAGATTCAATGCTGAGCTTAGAGCCTCTCAGAAGGTGCTTGGTGTGTAAATGTGAGATGACAAAGAGCAGGGCAAAGGGACACCGACATCACACAGTATGGAGCTGAGGCGGTGAGCTGCTAATCTGAAAGCCCCCTTCCCCACTTGTCTGAGCACATTTGCCTCTAGCTTGGGGTTTATCCTCACAGATGTATATCTGTCAACAGGAAGCAAGCAGGGCAGTGCTGGCTCTTTTGCAGCATACTGGTTCTTTTTACTGGATTATCATTTGCAGAGGCACACTGCATATAGCACCAGAGCCAGCACTTGGCAAGTAGAAGAAATTCTGCAGGGATAAGCTAACCCTCAGCAGTGGGGAAAGGGTATCCTTGAACGTAAACCTCTCTTCTCCTCCATACCTTGTCGTCAGCTCAGCCAGCTTATTCCTGCTGACTGATTATTCTAACCCACAGGAGATGTGCTCAGCCACACATCTCATAGGCTCCCTGGATCTACCAGTCTGGCATTTTATGGTTCACATTGGCTGGAATCAGATCCAAGCTGTAACAGAACTCACTTTCCACAAAAAGAAAGAGAGAGAGAGAGACGGAGGGAGAGAGAGAGAGAGAGAGAGAGAGAGAGAGAGAGAGAGAGAGAGAGAGAGAGAGAGAGAGAGAAGAGCAAAATACGGACTGCTGCACCCGTTTTAGTCTGAAAGTATGCCCAATCTTGCAGTTTAAGTGAACAACCAAGACAGTTGGCAGTTTTCATATTTATGCTGATTTAAGAAGCGTTCCAATCCTTTTTGAATCAAGCTGCCTAATGGTGAGAGTGACAGCTTCTCAGTATATTCAAGATAAACTTTTTAACCAGTCAACTATTGCTTAAACAAGAACACTAAGAGGCAATGCTTGATTTAATTCTGATCCTCTTGACTTATTTTAGCAGATTGAATAAAGTTTGTAGTGTTGTCAGGCTGAGTGTGAATGTGCAAGCTGCAAGTCTCAACTGCTTCACCCAAGAAGCTTAAATTAAAATGTACCAAAATAATAATTTTAAAGAAATTGTTTTTTTTGTTGTTTTTTGAAGGTAATATCTTTATCCCAATGAAAGAGTTAATAAATTAACTAAAATTATGTTTTTTTTTTTTTTTTTTTTTTGGGCTTGTTTTTCTGGAATTGTTTACAAAAAGACAGTTTAAATATAATCAATAATCTCGTTGCAAGACAAGAGTTGGTCAATGTCTACAAACGTGAGGTTTTACATTACTGTTGACCTAAACCTATCCATCAAAGTCGATCTGCTTAAATAAAATTAACAATCCAAATATCATGTCTCTGCTCTAAAACAGTCTCCTTCAATTTAAATAAGACATTATGCATTCATTTAGAGCCAAAAATTCCTCATATAGCGAAAGTGTGTAAATTATGAGTAGAGCGCACTGCATCACACCCTCAAAGACAATAGCTGTTTGGAGCAGAAAAGCTGCAGAGAATCTAATTGACTGTAGTTTTGGCACAGCCTTTACAAATGAGCACAGCAGAGTTGTACAGATGCATGATTCCAGTGTTGTTTAGACTCTGCTGCATTACTTAATGAGTTAGAAGCGCCATTCTCTGCCTGTTTGATCATTTCATACTGTGTTTAGTGCTGAAGAGAGAACAACTGCATCCTGAAAAAACATAATAATTTGCCCTGTCCACTGGAGCTAATCCGCGTCTTCACATCTGTATGCATTTACTTAATTCTTCTTTGTCAATCGTTTGATAAATAATACCCAACAACATTTGCTAAATAGCTGCTAAAACTAGAGAAAACAGCCCATAAACAAGTTAGGGTCAAAACAAGGTAAGGAAAAAAGAATAGGTCTTGTTCAAATCAATATTTAAAAACCTACAATGACCAGTTTTGTAAGTAAAAATTTTAATGACTAGTTTCAATACCATTTCTAATCAAGGAGCAAATCTTCAAACATCTGTTGTGAAAGAATTTTGAATATTTATCGTTTTTTCCCTTATCAGTGCTTTCTTTCATCTTTGTATTCGGTATGAGAGGAAAAACTTTCACCTTTTATTTATCCCCCATTAGCTTCATTTATTGCCCCTAAACATCACGGTCAAACACACAGCCAAATGTCACCTGCCAGACTGTTCTTGCCGAAATGTCTGATGAGATAAAACCTGATGAAAGGCACTGTGCTCAAACAAAAGGAAAGTTCCCTTGGTGGTGTGGGAGCTTTTAGGGCTCCGTTAGACAGAAAGTGATGAAACACTTGAGAAGGGAAATCACATCAAGCCAAAGACTCCATCCAACAAAGTAACGGGCAGATCATAAGATGTACACCTATGTTAAAACCAGTCAAGGGGTTTGCAAAGAGAGTGGATATGGCTGCACCACATGGCTAATTAGCATTACTATCATGCCTGCCATCTTACCTGATAACTCTCTTTGACAAGTCTGTCTGCTGTCTTCATTATCTGCCTTTGGTGAAATATGCTCTCATGGTGTAATGATACTCCAACACTCCACAAACTGACACAAGTTTCCACTTGCGCACATATGGGTGTAAACTCACCTTCCATGGTGCAGCAGCACATGGATGAAGTTTAATAAAGTCTGTCAAACAGACATTTTAAATATTTGGACAGCGTGCCTCTCCATGGGCTAAAGTTATAAATAGGTTTTCAGCATGTCACATAAACAAAAATAGTAAGTGTCTTTCTTCGACAAAGAAGAAGAAAAAAAAGGATGAGCCTGTGTGAAATGACTCACAGCATTATGGTGCATGAACAGAGCTGCTGAGGCTGAAGTCTTGTCTACAGAATCGCTGCAGTATGTGATGTGGCGCACTGCAATTTAACTGTCGATTAGGCTGTGAACGCTCAGTAGATCCGCTCCCTTATACCTGCGCCGGAGAGGTTATGTTTTCACTCCCATTTGTTTGTTTGTCTGTTAGAGAGGATGGTTTCTCTGAAAATTGCTCATGACTTCACAGGAAACGGAGGATGCCATGGACCATAAGGTGTACTGATGTAAGAGCGATTTTTCTTCCCTCTAAACATCTCCTTTGTTTTATACTGTATGTGTTCTATAATAAAGAGAAATAAAATAACCAAATGTGAGGACAAAACATCAAAAAACATTTGCTATATATTCACTTATTTATTGAAAAACAATATTTTTAAGTCATTGCTGTGTCCGTGAATAGAACTCGGAATATATTCTTTTCCAAATATGCACTAATATGTCTCTTTATATTCATTCCATTGTCCCTTACCTTTTTCCTCTCTACATATAAATTACATGAATATACATCAGTGATACATAAACTGTTTGGACAATCCTGAAGAGGCAAACCTAACAAACAAACTAAGCAGATTTCTTAAGCACGAGAATGGAAATGATTAAGACAAAGACTGGGCCTTAGGAGAAATACATTTTGTTGGTAATATTTCAAGCATTTATTCCCACTGGAACACTCATTGTACTTGTAGCTACCTTACTTAAATAAAAATCTGAATACCTCTTTCCCAACTCATATCATTTAATTGCCTAAATGTTTGCAGAAGTGTCCACAGTTGAAGCAGATTAAAAATTCAAATAATTTTAATAACATGTTTCAGTAATTGTCTCTGTGCAATGCTTTTTTAACAGGCTGTAGCATTTATTTATTTTTTTGTTCATTGTTTGACTTCTCACATCTTTAAAAAGCAACATATATGATTTATACTTTTGGAGCATTGGCCTTGGCACCTCATGCATCTAAACTTTACCCTCATATCATAAATATTTTAAGTAGCCCTTGAAGTGGGCGCTATCTCAGAACAGCCCCTGGACAAGATAAATTTTCTGGGCCCTGTTCTTTCTCTTTTCTCTCATGAACTAAAATCTGGAGCCAAGTAAGCTAGCTTTCTGTTAACTATTTTTAACCTCAAAACTGGCACAGCTTTTGTTGATGCTTTAAATTCTAAAAAAAGTTAAAAAGGTATAAAACTCCTTGCGATTATTTGTGCTTAATATGTGTATACATTGTTTTAAAAAATATAGACTTAAGAATAAAGAAATACAGTATGATTACTGCTCTACAGGGTATATGAAAGTATGTAAAATTGTATAAGTAATAGTTTCCTACACTCACACTAATTGTTAGGGTTTTTTCAGAATTTATCTTTATGTCATACCCACTTTGTGTTTAGTAAAGTGAAAAAGCAGTTTTCCTTTTGAATAACGAACATTTTTCCCCCTGACTTAAATTTCAACACTTTACTGATACTGAAATTTATCTTAGAGCCTCCCTCTGTAGCAGCTTCCACACAGAGGAGAGTTTTGGGGTTTTTTTCATGTGAAAATTAGCAAAGAACAGTTCCAAAATGATTAACTGATGTAGAAAACTTTAAGTGCTGCAGAAGGTCAAATAAGATCAGAGGGATCCATTGGGGGCAGGATGTCTAATTTTACAGGATGGCTAATTTTAAAAATCCCTTTAACAAATCATTTAACAATTTAACAATCCTGGAAGTCCATGTGGTACGTTAATTCAGTTCTCTTCTTTTTGTTATATTCCTTTATTTCAAAACTTAAGGTAATTAAAATTAACTTATACCTACTTATACCTATCAATTTTATTTTTCCACATAAGGCTGGTGACTTCTGTTAGTTACTTGATCATCTACATATTTTTGCCAATAAAGATCTGTCAAAAACAAAAAGGGTTCACAGCAGAAGTTTTATAAACTAAGCATAAAGTAAATGGACTCAATTTCAAAAGCTCATTTGATACCTTTCGGTTTATTTTAACCCTGCTCCAAACATTAGCGGATAAGAAACCTAAAACACAAGTCACTGGATTTTATGTAACTTTACTAAATTCCCCTTTTGGACCAACTTTGATTTCAGTACTGATTTCCAGAGTGTACTTCGGGCATTGAATGTAAAAATGGCGGCTCCCTGCCCCTACAGTACACTACTCTTATAGAGGACAGTAAGGAAGCCTTGAATGGATTTGGAAAAGACTGTTCTTATAAACCGCCAGGGACTTGGTAATAATGATAAATACAGCTTTATTGTGGTGATAATAAAGAAGAATTGAGATTATTTTACTTTTCAAAATCTATTTTGAAAAATCTTAGATAGATAGATAGATAGATAGATAGATAGATAGATAGATAGATAGATAGATAGATAGATAGATAGATAGA